>CAJVQA010000365.1:0-35830 GCA_910591915.1 Cetraspora pellucida
TAATTAAAAATTGCTATTATACTGTAATATAATTATAATAAATCTTTAAATTTTGTTAATTTTATCATATTAATATGATGATTTTATCAAAAATTTCTAATCAAATTTATTAATTAATTATCAAATTTATTAATTAATTATCAAATTAATGCAATAATTTATCAAATTTATGATAATTTCTACATATTAATCATTTATAATATATATATTTATTTTACAATATGAAAAAAAAGCAGTGAGAATGGTAAGTGCTAGTGAAATATAAATTGCTACCTTAATGGAATTGGAGTTAAAAAAGAACAAACATAAGACATTCATTTATTTTACAATGCAAAAAAAAAGCAGCTGGAATAGTAAATATTAGTGGAACATGTGATCTTGGAAATTACTACCTTCATGAAATTAGAGTTGAAAAGAGCAAATATAAGATGTTTATTTACTTATAATGCAAAAAAAAAGCAGCTGGAATGGTAAATGCTAGTGGACCATACAATCTTGGAAATTACTACCTTAATGGAATTGAAGTTAAGAAAAGAGAACATAAAATATTTATTTATTTTCAATGCCAAAAAAAAAACAGCTGGAATGGTAAATGTTAGTAGAACATACAATCTTAGAAATTACTACCTTCATGAAATAGGAATTGAAAAGGTGAACATAAGATGTTCATTTATTTTACAATGCAAAAAAAAAAGCAGCCAGAATGGTAAATGCCAGTGAAACGTATGATCTTGGAAATTACTACCTTTATAGAATTGGAGTTGAAAAGGACAAACATAAAACATTTATTTATTTTTAATGCAAAAAAAAAAGCAGCCAAAATGGTAAATGCCAGTGAAACATATGATCTTGGAAATTACTACCTTCATGTAATTGGAGTTGAAAAGAACAAACATAAAACATTCATTTATTTTTAATGCAAAAAAAAAAGCAGCCAAAATGGTAAATGCCAGTGAAACATATGATCTTGGAAATTACTACCTTCATGGAATTGAAGTTGAAAAGAGTGAACATAAGATGTTTATTTATTTTCAATACAAAAAAAAAAGCAGCCAGAATGGTAAATGTTAGTGGGACATACAATCTTGAAAATTACTACCCTCATGGAATTGAAGTTGAAAAGGGCAAACATAAGATGTTCATTTATTTTATAATGCAAAAAAAAGCAGCCAGAATAGTAAATATAAGTGGAACATATAATCTTGGAAATTACTACCTTAATGGAATTGAAGTTGAGAAGGAAGAACATAAAACATTTATTTATTTTCAATACAAAAAAAAAAAAAACAGTCGGAATGATAAATGTAAATAAAACATAATCTTAAAAATTGCTGCCTTCATGGAATTGGAGTTGAAAAGAGCTAATATAAGATGTTCATTTATTTTCAATGCAAAATAAAAGCAGCTGGAATGGTAAATGCTAGTGGAACATACAATCTTGCAATTACTACCTTAATGGAATTGAAGTTGAGAAGGAAGAACATAAAACCTTCATTTATTTTCAATGCAAAAAAAAAAAAACAGCCGGAATGGTAAATATAAATGAAACATATAATCTAAAAAATTGCTGCCTTCATGGAATCGGAGTTGAAAAGAGCTAATATAAAACATTTATTTATTTTACAATGCAAAAAAAAAAAAGCAGCTAGAATGGTAAATGTTAGTAAAACATATGATCTTGGAAATTACTACCTTCATGGAATTGGAGTTGAAAAGAACAAACATAAGATGTTCATTTATTTTACAATACAAAAAAAAAAGCAGCTGGAATGGTAAATGTAAGTGGAACATATAATCTTGGGAATTGCTACCTTCATAGAATTGGAATTGAAAAGAAAATATAAGACATTCATTTATTTCAATGAAAAAAAAAAAAGCAGCTGGAATGGTAAATGTTAGTGGAATATATGATATTGGGAATTTGGAATTGGACTTGAAAAGAGCTAATATAAATTTTCATTTATTTTCAGTGCCAAAAAAAAAAAAAGCAGCCAGAATGAAATGCCAGTAGAACATGTGATCTTAAAAATTACTATTATCATGGAATTGGAGTTGAAAAGAGCAAATATAAGATGTTCATTTATTTTCAATGCAAAAAAAAAAACACTGGAATAGTAAATGTAAGTGAAACATATAATCTTGAAAATTGCTGCCTTCATAGAATTGAAGTTGAAAAGAGCTAATATAAAACATTCATTTATTTTAAAATGCAAAAAAAAAAGCAGCCAGAATGGTAAATGTTAGTGAAATATATGATCTTGGAAATTACTACCTTCATGAAATTAGAGTTGAAAAGAACAAACATAAAACATTCATTTATTTTTAATGCAAAAAAAAAAAAGTAGCTAGAATGGTAGATGCTAGTGGAATATAAATTGCTACCTTCATAGAATTGGAGTTGAAAAGAAAAATATAAGATGTTCATTTATTTTCAATGCAAAAAAAAAGCAGCCAGAATGGTAAATGTTAGTGGAACATATGATCTTGGGAATTGCTATCTTCATGGAATTGAAGTTGAAAAGGACAAAATAAAAACATTTATTTAGTTTCAATGCAAAAAAAAAAGCAGCCGAATGATAAATGTTAGTGGAACATACAATCTTAGAAATTACTACCTTCATGAAATTGGAGTTGAAAAAGACGAATATAAGATGTTCATTTATTTTACAATGCAAAAAAAAAGCAGCCAGAATGGTAAATATAAGTGGAACATATAATCTTGGAAATTGCTACCTTCATGGAATTGAAGTTTAAAAGAAAATATAAGACATTCATTTATTTTCAATGCAAAAAAAAAAAAAACAGCTTGAATGGTAAATGTTAGTGGAACATATGATCTTGGGAATTTGGAATTGGAGTTGAAAAGAGTGAACATAAGATGCTCATTTATTTTATAATGCAAAAAAAGCAGATAATTTTATTAGTTATGTAATTTTGTAATTATTGGTGAAATGATCATGTTGGGGAAATGATCTGTCAGGTGAATATAATATGTCAGGGAAATGATCATGTTGGGTGAATGATATGTCAGGTGAATGATATATCAGGGAAATGATCATGTCGGGGAAATCATCATGTCAGGAAAATTATCATGTTAGGGAAATGATCTTGTCGGCAAAAATGATTGTCAGGAAAATTAACGGGTCGGGGAAATGATTGTCAGAGAAATTAACATGTCGAGAAAATGATTGTCAAGGAATAATTGTAGGGGAAGGGGGTGTCGGAGAAATGATTGTTGGGGAAATGATAGGGACCTAAAAAATTTAGCAATATTGCATTTAGATAAATTAAATGCAAATAGTATTATTTTAAGTTGCGTAAATTACATTTCTTAAATTATTGTACTATAATGATCACTGTACTTGTTATAGAAATAGTTAAGACCAAAATGATCTGGCTTTTGAGTAGTCAAAGTAGGCATTTTGTTTAATAGAGAAGAAAAAATACTACATGTATACTTAAGGATGAAAGTTAATATTACTTAGTAAAATTTTTTGTTATTAACTATTGAAGTTTTTAATATATAAAATTTATAATAGTAAGAGTTAACTTGACAGGGAATATGATGTAATATTGTGCTTACTGTGGCTTTGTGTAATTTTGAGAATAATTTTGTATAATCTATATAGTACAAGATGTGGCTAGTGTAGCAAGTATGGCTTAATGTAACAATTTAATTACATATCTCAAAAAAGCCTTGTAATAGTGTACAAAATCAAATTAGTAAAAGAAGAAAAACCAATAAAAAATTGTATACTTTTTAAGTAATATTAATTGGTTTACTATGAAAATAATTGTAGTAATGATTTAATATTACATAAAAATCAGATAAGAGAAAAAAAATTAGGGATAAAGAAAAAAGAATTTTACAAGAGAGTTAAAGTTTTTTTTAAGGTATCTTTATTAATATTAGATCTATTGGGTTTCTTTAGACCTTGTTTTAATTGAAAAAGTGAGCTCTATAACTTTACTTAGAACTATAGAGTAGGTTATAAAGCTAGTTGTCAAGAAATAATTAAAGAAAAAGATTAAAACCCTAAAGGCCATTATTGCAGTATTAACTGCGAGTTTGAGAGCTATTTTTTTAAAACTTTCATAATATATATAAAATTAAAAGCTAAGCAAGTTACTTAAAATGCTAAAGTTAGTTATCTTAATAAAATAACCAGATATTAATGATTTTAGTACTGATAAATTTTTAGTTATTTTGTATAAAAATAATTTACAGAAAAGTTTCTTTTGTATAAAGTTTCTGTTCAAATATAAGTTAATATAATATTAATTTTGTCAATTTACAGATTTAACAATTTATTGTCTCTATAATATTAATAAATAAATTTAATAAATATACAATAAATAAAAAATATAATTTATAATATATCAAATTAAATTATAATATTAATAAAATATAACAATATTATTCTTATAACACTTTACTTTTTTTTTTTTTATTAAGGTGAAGTTTTGCCTTTATCTTTATTATAATTTGTATTAAGAATCCACAAGGGGTTTCTTTGACCAAAGGTCAAGTTTACAAATTGTTTACAAGAATGAGACTCAGACTATAGATGTACTAAGACTACCTAGTTTAATCTAATTTATCTGCAACCTAAACCTACTAGAGTGGTTAAATCTTATCTAGGTTTTGTTAGTTAAAGTATTGCTAATTTGATAGTTAATTATATTATTAGTTAGGATGCTATATTTGATCCATTCAGATATCCAAATAGATGTTTTTTTTTTGCTATTTCTGTCAGTAGGCAAATATTGTGTTCATCTCCTATATGTTGTTGGTCTGCTGAACCACAAATGCAGTTGTAAGTATATAGTGATCTTGAATAGTGTATGCTTCTTGTATTGTTTGAATTATTACATATATTTGTTTGTATGTGTAAAGGTCGAGTATGTATATTGTGTTGATGTTTTCAATTGGCTAGTTTTGTGCAATATGGTTTTCATATTTGGTTGTATATCTCATCTGATAGTTTTATTAAAAATTTAGTAGTAATATTAGTTGCGATTTGGTTAAAGTCTATATATTCTCAGATTGTTTGAATAAGTAATTGAGGAACGTATTCTTGTAAAGTTGTGTAGATATTTGTGCTATTTAAAGTGTAGTTATTAGGAGTTAGACATTGGTGACTGAACAGTTTGCTATATAGTTCTTGTAGTTCTGTAATTGTAATTTCTAAACTGCTAGAACTTATAACACTTTACTATAAAGATAATAAAAAACTTTTAATAATATTTATAAATAATAAATAATAATCTAACACTTTAATCTTTTTAAATTATTTCTTTTATTTATATTTTAAGTTTTATTTAAAGTATATTATTATTCTTTTTAACTAGATATTAATATTAAAAATATCTTAATTTTATATATAAATTTTACTAAAAATTAAAGTTTTATAGTTTTTTTTATAATAGTATTAACAAATTTGGTACTATTATCAGAATACAAAACTGATAAAAGTTTATATATTAAATAAAACTATAAAAAAACTTAGTATGTTTTTTGTAGATTTAGTTATTATTAAATGAGTAACTAAAAAAATATAAAATATATATAAATATATATAATATAAGCAAATTTACTGTTTGTTATTGCTATCAACTTATAGTATCAATCTTTAAAAATTATTAACCTTTTATTATAATATATTTAAAATTATTATATAAATTTTATTAATTTTTATTTAAAATTGTCAAATTTAACTTTTTTCATAAATTATTTTACCAAAATTGGACAAAAAAAGAAATATTTTATATTGAATATAGAGCAATAACTACTAAGTAAACTAATTTTGGACTATTAATTAAACTTGTTCTATACAGTAAACTTGATCTAAAAAAAGTGCAAACTTTAAGAAAAAATATTTACTAGTAGCCCTGAATTACAATAATATCAAAAACAGCACTGCAACAAACAACTTACATTTTAGCAAAAGTGGTTCTAAGAACCTTTGCATCTTTACTAACCCAGCATATAGGTGCAAGATGGCAGCTCCAAAAAATAGTAAAAAAACTACAGATAATCTACAAATTAACTTATTACAAACTCTGAACCAAACAAACTCTCAAGATTTTTTTTTTTTCTTCATTAACCTATTTCATTAGAAAATCTACTAATTCAAGTAACTCTATATCTACAACTCTAATTGCTAATTCTCCTATTGAATATGCAAAAGAATTTATCAATATTACTATAAAAGACCTATCAACACTCACCTTTATAGTTACTTTTCTTATTTCTAACTTTACTAACAAATATCTTTTTACTATAGAACTTACCAATCTGGTCACATATCTACCTTACTACATTCTCAACCCAATGGTTATACAAATACAAAGAACCTTTCCAATCAATACTTTTTGACCTTATAACAACAAAAAACAACTTAGTAAATATTAGTGCCAAACATCTCAGAAATACATGCAGTTGTAACCTTAACTTAACAATTTAGTTATACAAAAAAAACCAAAAGAAATTTAAAACATCCAAATTTAATAAAGATCTTCTACTTATACTTGAGACCTGCATTGGGTCCCACAGCCCAGCCTGGCCCACAAATTTTTGCAGGCTAGGCTGGGCCTGAAGCAAAATTTTATAATTATGGGCCAGGCCAGGCTGAAAAATTTGCAAAATTTTATAATTGCGGGCCAGTACAGGTCTAAAAATTTATAAAATTATATAAGAAATTTTTGCAGACCAGGCCAGGCTGGGCTGAAGAAAAAATTTGACATATGCAGGCTGGGCCGGGCTGGCAAAAAAATAATAACCATAAATGTGGGCTGGGCCAGGCCTAAAAAAAATTTTTAATCCTAATTGCAGGCCAGGCCAGGCCTTAAAAATAGGCAATTTGCAGGCTCCTAACTTATACTATACAACATGATCACAAAACTTGATACAGAAAATGAACTATCACAAACAAATAACATTTCACAAGATGATGAGCTTACATTTAACCTTACTGCTGGTTCTGCAGCAAATATTATACAAACATAGTCATTAGTAACTACATTATACAATAGAGGCCTGCATTGGGTCCTGCAGTCCAGCCCGCAAATTTTTGCAGGCCGGGCCAGGCCTGAAACAAAATTTTATAATTGTGGACTGGGCTGGGCTGAAAAATTTGCAAAATTTTATAATTGAGGGCCAGTGCAGGCCTAAAAATTTATAAAATTATATAAGAAATTTTTGCGGGCCGGGCTGAGCTGAAGAAAAAATTTGACATATGCGGGCCGGGCTGGGCCGGGCCTAAAAAAAATTTTTAACCCTAATTGCGGGCCAGGCTAGGCCTCAAAAATAGGCAATTTGCAGGCTCCTAACTTATACTATACAACATGTTTACAAAACTTGATACAGAAGATGAACTATCACAAACAAATAACATTTCACAAGATGATGAGCTTACATTTAACCTTACTGCTGGTTCTGCAGCAAATATTATACAAACATAGTCATTAGTAACTACATTATACAATAGAGGCCTGCATTGGGTCCTGCAGTCCAGCCCGCAAATTTTTGCAGGCCGGGCCAGGCCTGAAACAAAATTTTATAATTGTGGACTGGGCTGGGCTGAAAAATTTGCAAAATTTTATAATTGAGGGCCAGTGCAGGCCTAAAAATTTATAAAATTATATAAGAAATTTTTGTGGGTTGGGCTGGGCTGAAGAAAAAATTTGACATATGCAGGCCAGGCCGGGCCGGCAAAAAAATGATAACTCTAAATGCAGGCCGGGCTGGGCCTAAAAAAAATTTTTAACCTTAATTGTGGGCTGGGCCAGACCTCAAAAATAGGCAATTTGCAGGCCTCTATTATACAATACTGCTTAGACAACACAAGATACTAATACTAAAAAAACAAACACCTTTCTGTCTTACAACATAATTCTGCCAAAACCACCAGATTTATAACTAAATCTTTTAAAACTCAATCAACATCTAATCAACATTATCATAAAAAATAATCTAAGCTCCAACCACTTAATATACAACCAATATCCAAACCAGAACTATCCAATACTATAGCTACAACATCACCAATTTCTACAATCACAATATTTGACAATCTTGATAATACCAGACCTACATATAGCCAAATTACTCAAAAACAATTTAACATATCTAGGTTTAATAATATTGATAATTCAGAATGGACAAAGGCTATACAGGCCAGAATTACTGAACAAATTAATAACTTATTTGATTAACAAACTTAATTATGTGAAAAAATTGCTAAAGCACTTCAAATACCAGTTGACATTCAGGATTTCATTGATCATAAAATTGTTACATACCAACTGAATTTGTAATTCTACCTGCAATATTTCTTAAATTTAGATACTTCAACATCAGGTTTTTTACTACCTTTATCAGAAACTCAAATACTACCTCTGTACATCAAAAAGAATATACTAACCTATACAATAATATTTTAGCTACATATAAACAGACTAACCAAATTACAATTACAGATACAATTATATGCAAAACTATTAATACTATGCTTAAGCAAATGCTTATTGCACAATACTTCTTCAACCTTAACCTTACTAACTACATCTTTTTTATGATCTACAAAACTATCTACTATGCACAAGACTTTCTGCAAATTCAAAATAAAATTGAACAAACACCTAAGGAAATTAGAGCTATAATTACTAATGCACTTTAAGGAAGACTTATTTAACTACCACAAGACCACAGTAAAATACCAAAACATATTAAAGCTATCCTAACATTTACACTCTCAATTATACAAAGATCATATACAAGAGCTACTGTCAATAGATTAAAAAAAATTTTCAAATTTGACAAACTACCAGATAACTATTTTGCAAATCTCTTTACATTACCTGAAAAATACCAAAACCTTCTTCCAGAACTACAAATCTATTTTCCAATATCAAACAGACATTCACTACAATATCTTTTATATTTTTGGCACAAACTTGCAGATTATTATATTTTTATTATAATTTCAAACTTCTACTTTTAGCTTCTATCACCTAAAAAACCATTTGTCTACCACTTATTAAGAACTGAACTACAAAGTCAAAGGTCTCTTTTCTTTCAACTCATTTACAGCCAAAGTAACATTAGCTAAAGTAGTAGCACAATTAAGAGAATATTACATATTTAAACTATTTTCTAGTGACTATTTTATTACCAAACTATCTCTGCCAACCAAAATTGAGCTTATTTACATTGAGTCAGATTTTACATATCTTATACTGATGACATAATAGCAAAAACATTTTTTGATGAAATTTTTTACACTATCATATCTGGTTTCCACTACTGGATTATAAAATGCAAGCAAATCCTACAGACAAACAAGACTTACTAACTGATATCCAAGAACTTGCCAAGCTCAATATCACATTACCAATCACAACATTACAACAACTTTCTCAGATTGCAAAAACACTTTGTCAGCATTTTTACTTAAACAACTGCCATCATCTTGGATTAATATTGCAAATCCTCTAACTCAGAATACAGATCAAACAGACAAGACTAACACTAATATAACTGAACCAACAAAACAATCACTTTCTCTTATACCAGATAACATTGAAGATATTAACTTAGCATTATTGCTAAACAACATACAACTTACATTGCCAATAACTTTACAAGCTAATATCATACCAACAATACAAAGTCTTAAACAAATATACACAATTAGAACAATTTCTAACTGTTTACTCAACCTACCACCACTGCCCACACCTATCTAAGAAATATTTAACCCTTCTACTATAGCACTAAATCAGTTACCTACAATAAACACAATGGCCATAGACATTTTCTAATAATATGTCAATACACCTCTTTAATCAACACAACAATTTATATATACAACAATATATAACTATTGCAACACACAATATACAAAAATATAACAATAATATCAAAAGAGAACTATGGCTAGACTATTGCATTAGCCAACAATTTGATATCATATCACTTACAGAAACTAAATTAGCACAATTTCAATATAATTATCTCATACTTTATAACAATAATTACAAATGCTTTATGTCTAACAACAATACTACTATTTAAATCACTATAGAGAATCAAGTGCAGAAACAATAGTTCTTATTAACTAGTTTCTTACAACATACATCCACAATATACAAATCCTTAATGATACTGCTATTGCAATTAATCTCTATTTACTACATAAAAACAAACTTTGAATTATATCTACATACTTACAAAATAATTCTGATATTAACAAACAAACATAAAACAAAATTATTCTTTGAATTACACAAGCAAAAAACTCAATATTATTCTATTAATTATGAGAGATTTCAATTAAAACTATTATGCTTTTCTTTATATAAATATCTTTTATCATACAACTTTATTTCTTTAATACACAATTATTATCCTAATACTTCAACCTAAACATGCAACAACCTCTCTAGCCAAATTGATGAAATCTGAATTTCACAACAAATCTTATATACATTTATAACTCCTAATATTATTAATCCAACTGGAATTACAGACAGTGATCACTATATAATTTATACTGATCTTCAAATACAAATCAAATTAGCCAAATGACACAAAAAATACAAATATAAAATGTTTAAATATGACTCTATAACCAATGAACTATGGGAGCAGTTTCAGCAAAAAAGTTATCAACTTTTATTCTCTTTCACTAAAGTAGCAGCCTCTGCACTTACAACAAATTAACTCTGACACCAAATCCAAACTACAGTGCTTACTGCAGCAAACACATATATACCTTTTATCTTTCATTCTCAAAAACAATTTCAAACCTTCTCATCTACTGCCTCAAAAACAAATACTGCACTAAACATTTGTAGCAGCATACTCCAAACTCTTATAAATTTCAAATACACTTCTGATAATAATGACTCAACTAATATTGCAATTATTAATAACATCAATCAAAAAATATAAACTATACAACTCTTAACAAACCTACCTATCACACCTCTCACTATGATCAATATCAACTTTAACAAACACTCTGCTACTATTAATACAATAAAAAATTATCACAAAACATTATATCATACTTGTGATTTAAAAAACAAATAGGCAATCTTACAACAAATTGAGCAACACATTCAAACATGTTACAACAATTTTATCTCAAATACAACAACCATGATTAATAGTATAATTAACCACTATACTGATCAAGTTTTATTTGATAACATAAAACTTCAGAACTCTATAATTACAGAGCCAAAAGAGATCCATCAACACATCAAAAACCATTTTGCAAACTGGACCAAACATAATCCACACAACTCAACTCTCTGAGAACAATAAAAAAATGAATATAATTCCAAAACTAACATACTTTTCTTATGATACAACATACTAACAAACCTATAACTCAACAGAAAATAATCAATACAATCAACTTAGTACTAAACAAAAAAACAACAGAACCAATACTCATTTCTAATAAAATGCTTAAACACATTCATCCTTATATCATCAAGCTTCTTACAATTTTGTTTAACAAGTATTTGAATACCACAGATATACCATCTGCCTGGAAACAGAGCAAATTATATCCAATTTCTAAAAAACTCATTTTTATAGACCAACTTAATTACACAAGGCCTATTATTCTTCTTGAGCATACATAAAAAATCTTCACAAAAATTATCACCAACAGACTTACTCAAATAATATCCAAATATCCTATCTTTGATTTATATAACTTTGTTGCTTTACCATACTTCTCTATCACACAACCTATACAAATCCTTACAAACATACTTCAAGAAACATTTACACAAAATAAAAAAAATCTAACTTTTAGTTTAGGACATAAGTAAAGCATACGATTCTGTACACATTCCACTCCTTCAACATGCACTGAATCACATAAAAATTCCTCAAAACATATCTCAACTTATAATAAATATTCACAACAATCACTACAACTCAGTTATTACAAATCTTGGTTCTACACCTAGCTACTATATTCAAGATGATATAGACCAAAAAGAGACCATTACATCTTTGCTCTGGTGCATCTATTATGACCCTTTAATTATCTATATTCACTCCAAATTTAATAAATATAATATGTTAACAATATTCTTTTTTACCAAACAACTATTCATGTATCATATCTTAGTTCATGCCTATATAGATAATACCTTATGGCTAGCTCCTAACAAACAAACTATGCAACAAATTGTTACAACAGCTAAATCCTTCTACAACATGGCTACTATTACAGTTAACTTCACAAAATCAATCCTTGCAACAAATCAAACTAAAAATCTGAATTCTACAATTAACTTTGCAAACACAACTATACATACTATACTTTTAAAACAAACCTTTTAATACCTAAGTTGCTGGTTTATACTTTTGAACCATCACAAACACATTCATAACCAGATTACTACTGAAGCTACAAACCTTATTAATACTATAAAAAACAAAAAGATTACTGAAAAACAAACAATTTATATAGTTAACATAGTACTTGTACCCTGCTTCTTATATAGGACTTTAAACACATTCATGCACCAATTCACTATGCAAGGCATAACCAACTTATACATGCAAGTAGTAAAACACAAAGCTGAACTTGCTTTAATAATATTATACTTCACTATCAAATTTACAACCTCTGTAGCTTAACTAATATTCAAATACAAAACCATATCTTATTACTTTATACACAACTAAACAACTCTCTAACAGCTCCATCAATCAAAATTATCATTAAACACCTTCAGAATGCTACACTTTCATCTAACAACATTTTACTTATTTTTAACTATATACTACCTACCAAATTTTACAATACACTTACAGCCCAAACTATTCAAATAGCATATCAGCTTAACATTAATATAGATAACCTTCCCAACTCCTGGCCTATACCAACTATATACAAAGGCATCCCAATTGATAAACTAATTAAATTCTGCAACAAACCAATATATATTAAATTATTAACTAACAAAGCAAACATCTATGTTATCAAACAACTTACTAATTACACAAACACACTACTAGTTCCATGGCAATGCATTGCATATAAAACACTTAAGATACCTAGAAGTAGAACTCTGAAATGGTTTCTTGAATTACATAATACCTTTTATGCATCTACAACACCATTTATCTCTACTATACCCCCAACCCATTTACTATAACTTCATCATACTAAAAAAAAGCATTTGGGTTCTAGAAAAAACTAACAACACTCTGATCATAGACAAAATACAAAAAACCATTTACACAAGCAATACAATATATATTAAACACTATCACTTATCACCACCAGAGCTTCAATATATAGCCTTACTGTCTAAATGTCTAAACTGCAAAAACACTATTATTACTACTAACCAGCAATGCATAATAATGTTAAAACATCTCAGTGCACTGCTATCAAAGTGTCTAGCTTAAAATTTCTCTATACAGACATCTATGATCTAGCACAACATAATTCACATCTTACAACACAAATATTATCATAGTGTTAACATAAAACACCAACTTCATATCCTACTATTGCTTCAACCAACAAACATAATTCTCAACTATCAATTACTTCAATATCTACAAATAACTTAATACACCAACTATTTTTACCAAATACATTCAATACACATCTATCTCATCTTTTAACAATTAACTCTCAAGCCAAAAAGCTTCAATTATACCTCTATGCAACTATAATCTAGCCAAATACTCCAAGCTCACAAGCTCAATTTGCCTAGACTCTTGTACTTACTAATATTATATTCTCTTTTCAAATTATACACTGGACCTCTATTATACAAGTATATCTTTTTAGTATTATAATAATACTAATAATTGCTCCATAATATTGCCAAATAACAGTCTTTATAATACACAAATTAACAACTAACTATATCATTCACTTCTCATGCCAACATCAAACACAACACTTACTTTACAAAGACATAATTACTGGCTACTCAAACTCTTAACACAAACAATAATCACTTGCAAACAACTCAAAATCAAATGTATTAATATAAATAATTCAGATAATCACCCTCTTTACAACAGACAGTTCATCTTTCTACTACAATACAACAATATAAACTTCATATTCAGTCTCATGCCTTGGACAATAACAAGTTTTATATTACCTAGAATGGAACACCAATAGAAAAAAAACTTGCCACTTTATTCACTACCTACAAAATGCAACTGATACTACAAAATGGCATGCTTTAAATAAAACTAGCTATTAGAACACTATTTGTCAAAATACTAACTAGAACCTAACATACCAATTTATTAATTACAACAACAAATCTAATACTTGTGCTATTTATTCTAAGCACTCACAACTAAAAAGCTTTAAAATTAAGTTTCTACTAAATGAGCTACCTATACTTTTAAATCTATATTTTAGAAAACCTAAAACTTATACCAATCCATTCTGTAATCACTGCACATTACATATAGAAGATAACTTATACTGGCTTGAATGTCAGGCAAACTCTATAACCCTCAATCTGCTAGTTTAACAAACTATACACAAGTTTTGTACAAAACACAAAATAGGAAACAGCAATATACCTGTTCTATTGCAGCAATTCACTTCAATACAAAATACTATTTAACACTTTCTTTGAATACAAGATCTAATTTCAAATGAAATACTCATAAACTGCAACATTGCTTCAAGCTTACTTGTTAATCTATTTTACAAAATATCAAGTAATATATACAAGCAAATTTGAACAGAAAGATGCAAAGCAATGCATCAAAATAACTTACTAACCAATACACTTACAGTAATAGCACCTGAACATTCAGTTACAAACCAAGCAGCTAAAACAAAATATGAAAAATGAGCAAATATTTTTTCTACTACAAATATATCTACTTCTTATATAGCAACACTAAACCTAAAAAAGGTCTGATAGCCTACTCTAGTAGAGTTTTGGGCTAAGAATAAATTAGTCCTAGCTATAGGTTTCTGTAATAATTTATATAAAATGTTTTAATTAATGTAATACCAAATTGTTCAATAAAGACTGAGGCCAAACCTTATTCTATAATAAAAAAAAAAAAATCAATTTTTCTTAAATATAACCTAAATTTTTTAGGAATAATTGATTTTATAGTAAGTATTTGTTTGTTTGTACATTATACAATATATATATTATATTGTTTAATAATACTTTCAATAATTACTTAAGATATAAAACAATATTTTTGTTAAATATATATTAATATTACATATTTATTATTAAATAAAAAAATGTTAATTTTAAATAAAAAATATTACTTTTAATCATGTTTTTTTCTGACTTTATACTCTAAATTCTAATAAAACAATATAAAAATTTTTTATAAGACAAATTTGTATATTACAATTATAATTTTTAGATTTGATATTTAATTTTTTAATATTTTTAACTTTGACTACTATAAATATATGAATAATTTAATATTTAAATTTTAGATTTTTATATATACTTGTAAAATTTTGCAAAGATATTAAACATAATTATATTTTAAACAATTTATACTATTTTAATTATTTATATAATCATTTACTATTTTATCAAAAATTTGAGATAAAAGAAATAAAAAAATTAACAAATTATTTAAAGCCATATTTAATAAAAAAAAATGATTAAATTAAAATTTTAATTTATTTTATTTATATATTTGCTCTACAAAATTAATATTAAAATCAATTATGTTTAGTAATTTTTTTCTACTGATATATTAATAAAATAATAAGTTTTAATATTAACAAATTAACAAACTGTAAAGTTTTATAAAATCATATGAGTTTCATCAATTTTATTAAAAATAATACAGTCAAATTTAGTATATATTATATTCTGATTAGTATAAATTCTAAAATAATATATATTAATTTAAAATCAATATAAATTCTAAAATAATATAATATTTATAGTACTATATTATATATTTTTATATGATTTATTTAAAAAATCATTTTGATATTATTTATTAATAAAGTAACTATATATAGACACTACTTGGGCTGCTTGAAGTTAAATTTTTGATTAACATTATTATTTTTAAAACTCTTAAAAATGAGAATTAAAACAAGTTAATTTAGTTGATTAATGTAAATTATATAATTAAAAACTTGTTTTAGCTTATTATTAGTTGTTCATTTTTTAAGATAATTAATCTCAAATTATCTTACAACTAATAAACCTAAATACAATACAAAAGCTAAATTTTTCAAGTATTATATCTAGAATTTTTTATATTATTTCTGAACTGTTTTTAGGCAAATTTTTCATAATTATTATGTAATTAAACTATTAAATTATATTAAATTGTAGTCTAAATTATAGTAAAAACATAGTTAAATTAACAGTTTAAGAGATAACTCTATTCCTATTCAAATTAAATAATTAGTAATAAAAATATAGTATAATAAGATAGTTTTAAGCAAAAACATTTCTAGTTATTTCATCCTATAATATAATTTGATATAATGTTAATTGATAATCTAAGTCTTAAATTTTTTTAATTTAAAAATAAAGGATACTATATTAAAATTATATATAAACTTAATAGTAAAATGTTTTTATATTTAAATTTATAAAAAATTATATTAAGTAAACTAATATTAATTTATTAGAAAAATTTGTAAAGCAAGCTTTTATAATTTTAATAATAATAAAATTATTAAATTTGATTAAAACTTAGTAAGATATAACTTTTTAAAAATTAAGTATAAAAATTTATTAATTAAATTAGCTTATAGGATTATATAAATTAACTAATCAATTATGCCTACTGTCTTGAAAACTTTTTTTTACTTTGACAACAAATTAACAAAGCTATTGACAAATAATATGTTAACTTTACAACATATCCTACTTAGATTATCAACAGCATTCTTAATTACTACCACCAATCTGTCTACTTTACTAATATAAAACTTCCTTAAAAGCTTATTACTGACCTACTAATTATTAATTATCATGCTTGATCTTATTTTCAAATTTAAACAGCACACAGACCTATTAATCAAAATCTTTTTAATAATTTTTGGCAACAACACTACCTCCCACTCTCTTACATTAATTCAACTAGGTATCATTCTTTTAATTCTTCTATTACTAATGATGAACATCTAAGAACTCTCTCTCAACTATCTAATAACAAAGGCTATAGTCCTATAGGCATTAGTTATAAAATACTTAAACATATTAGACCTCTATGCACTTTTGCTATCATTGCTCTCTTTAATTGTTGCCTTCTTGAAAACAGAATTCCTAAGTAATAGAAACATAGTTATATTTATTCTATTCCCAAATGAAATAACTTTGATGATGATCTTAACCTTACTTGATCTATCAGCTTTGTTGAACATATTTATAAGCTTTATACCAAAATTCTTACCAATTGACTTAGCTCTGTATTTTTAACCCATTCCATTTTTTCATCTTTTAATTATGTTGCCTTTTCTAACAATAGTACCTCAATTCCTATTCATATTCTTAATAACCTTATTGAAGATGCTTCTTGTAATCATAAGGACATTTGGTTACTTTCATAAGATATGAGTAAAACCTATGATTCTGTTAACTTTATTCTTTTTAAACATGTACACTTTTGTCTCTCATTTCCTTTATTTACTATTAACATTCTCTCTAATCTTCTTACTGATCATCATAATCAAGTTATAACTAATCTTGGTTTAACTTCATCCTACTCAGTTTACAATAGAATTGACTAAGATAAAACTATTACTCTCTTGTTATAGCATATTTACTATGATCTACTTATCTCTTATATATACTCAAACACTTCTGGTTACAAATTACAATTCTCTTGGACTACTAACCTCAAATTTCAAATATCTAACTTATTACAAAAACAATGCTCTGTCTTGACTTATATAGATGATACTCTTTGGATTGCTTCATTACAATTTGAACTATCACATATATTATCTATAACTGAATCCTTTTATACTATGACCAACATCTAAGTCAATCCTTCAAAATTCATTCTAGTTACCAACAATTCTCCATCTCATTATATGTCTATCTCTTATAATAATCATCTTCTCTTTCTTTATTCCTCTAAAATACCATTTAAAATTTTAGATTGTTGGTTTACTTTGAACAACAAATAATTCAAATAAACAAAACTACTTATTCTGAATCCTCTTAATTAATCCAAATTACTAAAACCAAACATATTACTGACTCACATGCTCATTATATTATTAACACAATAATTATTCTTATTCTTGAATATTGGCTTCAAAATATTATAATTAACTAATCAATTTACAATAAAATTTTTACTTAGCACATTGGCCTTGTCAAACTTAAAGGCAAACTTTATCATACAATACCTTTTAGTACTCTTCTATATCTACAAATTTATAATATCAAATATATTTAAAACATTTAACTGAAATACCATATTTCTAATCTTCTTAAATGACTTAATAATCCTAACTTATTAGGTACATCTACTTATATTCGAATCCAATAATTACAAAACAATCTCTGGTCTTTAACTAGTATTTTTTTTCATTCCAGTCCAATTATTGATAGTCCTAATCACCTAACTACAAACTTTAAAATTATACAGTTTATTAAACATATTGGCTAAACATTCTTAACTAATCTAACTTATAACATTTCTTATACTCTACATGATGAAACTATCTCTCTTTAATCACTTTTTTCTTTCTATTCTAAATACTCTGTTTTTAATAAACAACTTAGACACTACAAACTTCTTTTCCTTGACCAACTTACTACCTATGATAATTTATATTTATTACATTGGCAATATATTTCTTCTAAACTAAACAAACTTTTTAAAGGAATCATACCTCAATGGTTTACTATCTTTGAGAACATTACTACAAGCTATTCTTATCAATGTATATTATACAATTATCTTAATCTATCTCAGTCAAACTACTTTTCTTATATTACTGATCATTTTAATTCTAATACCAAACTCTGACTACTTATTGTCCTCTATAATCAAATCATTGTTGGCAAGACCAGAAGACATAATAGTCCTATAGGCCTTACTCTTATCACTCACTGGCACTGTTCATTCCAGTCTCAGTTTTCTAATCTTTATCCTACTTCTTCTTTTACTACTACTATATATCCTAGATATTATCTTAACTCTAATACAATCACCAAAAAGTGTACTATCTTTATTCCTACAAATTTGGTTATTAAATTACTTTGTCATATTAATTCTGACAAAACTCTTAACCTACATGCCAATTTTCTTGATATTACATATTCTGTAGCTATTCAACATCCTTTATATATTCTACTACCTCCTTTATTAACAATTAATCAACAACAATTACCTGACATCTTCCAGTCAGGCCAATTTACTAATAGCTTACAGTCTATTGCTAATTCTAACTACAACCTAACTACTATCTTATTTTATACTGATGGTTCTATTATTAAGCTTGGCACCTCTCAATGCTCTATGGGTATAGACTGGGTCCAAGTTGATAACTCTACAACTACTTATTCATTTCAGATATAAATTAAACTTTGATTATACTTTTTTAAAACTGAAATTCTTGTTATTCTTTTAGCAATCATTACTATTTTCAGAAACTGTTTTGTCTATATTTTTACTGACTCATAATCTGTAATCTCCAAATATCACAGTATTTACTCATCAGCTTCTAAACTCATACCCTATACTTCTCTATTTGGCAAACTTTCATTAACTTTATTAATTTATATAATATTTAGCTTACTTTTTACAAAGTTATTGCATATCAAGATGATCCATTTAATAATCTTGTTGATCAGCTTGTTTGCAGTCACCAAATATTACCCTTTTTAATATTTTTAAATAACAACCCTTACAACTCTGCATATACATTATTTATTGATCAATTTTCTATTGAGATCTCTATTTGACACTCTATCTATATAATCTGTCAAGCTTATATTATAACACTTTGGATATTCCAATATTGTATTCAATAATGGTCTACTATTGTATCTAATATTAACTGAAAAGCCACTTGGCTTTATATTAATAATAATCAAAAAATTTCTAACTTTACATATAGTTTTCATTCCTTTATTTTAAAAATCTTTTGTGTCAAAATTCTCTTAGATGAATTACCTGTTCCTCATATTCTTTATAAATATAACTCTTTTTACTCTTCTCTTTACCATCAATACAATCAAACTAGTTCTTCATTATACTGAACTTTCTGTCTTTTTACTCAAATAATTTATTATTTAATCTCTAATTTTCTCAACTGCATCTTAAATGTTACTGTTCTTGACATGTTCACTAATTCTGTCTCAAGAAATTCTTATACTTAAACAGTTTTAAACTGCACAACTTTTCTCATATACCATCTCTTATTTCTATTTTATCTGACTTAGTCTCTATTGATCTTATTTCCACTATTCACAATATGTCTATTCCTTACTATACAATTATCTCACTTTCTATTAAATTTCTTCTTCATTTAAACTAACAAATATAAAACAAATATGAATTCCATATTGTATTTTATGATCAACACAGTCTTCAATTATATCTTTCACAAACTCAACTCATAATTCTCTTTCTAGTCTACCATTATCCCCTATTTCAATACCACAAATTATTACTAAAATTGATCTTTGAACTATCCAATAGATTAAATACATACCCCTCTCTCATATATTATTAATCATACCTAAATCTAGGTAAGCCTTGACCATTCTTGTAGGTTTAGATCACAGATTATATGTCTGAGTTTTTATTCTTCATATGTAATTTAAAAGCAAACTTTTCTTTGTAAAAACTTCAATTGAATTTCAATAAAATTAAAGGTATAGCCTCATTATAAATATTAAAAAAAAAATCAACTAATCAAATTTAATACTTTTATGTTATCTAGAAAACTTTAAACCATCTTAAAAAAATTTTGTGACATATATAAATATATATTTTTTAAATATAATAATAATTCACAATTTTACCATAATAGATAAATTATTTTATTTATATTTTGCGAAATTTTAAAAAAATTGGTTTTAATTTAAAAAAGTTTTACAAGTAGTATAGCTAATATGACCATGTGAAGTTTTCCGTGATATTTTGCAAAATTGATTACGTAATTTCATGCAAAAAATATCATGGCAAAAAAATTTACGCGATCATATGAAATGTCGGATAAGTAAATTTATTAAGCAGATATGGTTCAGTAATAACCATCCTTATGATACATTTAATGAATAATAAAGATTTTAGAGATGTGTAACCAATAGGTAGAAAGGTTTTGTACAGTCTTCTTAAAATTTGGCATTTTGTTACGCATTACGAATTCAATTTTTTATTCATTGGAATTATGAAATACTAAATCTACTCACCGCAAAATGAGTTATTTTCGTTCTGTACTTATTTTAGCATTTGCACATTTGTAAAGGTTCTGGGTAATTAGTCGCCATTAAAATAAAAATAAAAATGTTTCTATTACGATATTTTTGATCATGCCATTATAATCACTGATACCCATTATGTACAATCCCATTTCGTCAATCGTTAAAAATTCGATATTTTAAGAAATTATGCATCTAGTAAAGTGCCTTTAGAGAATTTCTTTGCATATTGTAGCTAAATTTCTTTTTTTAAAAAATTATAGTAAAAAGAATATTTGCATTTGTGTATTTTAAACTAGAATAATACTATGTATTTAAAGAGTATAATATGATGTGCATAATATTTATGGAAACTATGTTTAATTTTAAGTTTCAAGCTACGAACTAGTAACACTCGTTCGTTATTTCGTAATAATGTGACATATAGTATAACATTTTGCGTACTGTACATACCATACACACATATATTGTGGTGAGTCAAATATCTCCATATTCAACATAATACACGATTGTATTTATTAATTAAAATGTTTCATGGCCTCTAATATAAAATCAAATACACAAAAAAAAAAAAAGAAGGTTCTTATAGAATCATAATTAACCAAAAAAAATAAATAATAAATAAATATTTAATTTAAATTTATAGTCAGTTTTTCCTAGTCTATGATAAAATTTCTCTCATATCGTCCAAAGAATTTTTCAAAATGCTTCTAAAACTGGAACTATCAGTTTCTTGGCATTTTTTATAACTACTAATACTAAGTTTTAATTTGTCTTTTCCAATAGAATAACAAATTCCATATCCATCAGGAACTACAGCTCCAAAACCACAATGAAAACCCAATGCGGGGCTCATATTTGAAGAAGAAAGTTTAAAGTACATTGATTGAATATATGAAGGATCATTAAATAATGTTGCCTTAGATTTTTCTTCTTCATTACGGATTTGGCATCGAAGACCTAAAAGGTGACGATCTACTCCACGACCTAATAAATGAAAATATTTAGATCAATCATCGTTCGAACAAAATAATTAAAAATGCTTTCACGTACCATTAGTAGCTGAGATCATATACTCAGTGTGTGATTTAATAGCTTTCGTGAGTAAAGCAATTTTTTCATCTTTCTATTAATAAAAATAACATGATTTAATCAACGTCACACACATATAATTAAAGTCAAGTGAAAGCAACATTATCATACCGGCACATTTGGATCATAAAAAGCTTTGGTAAATGCAACAGTGTCCACAGAGCAAGTTCTCACAGTTTCAGTACGACCATGTAAAAAACCTCTAGTTGAAGCAGATTCATAAGTCGCACATGGTTCACCATAGCGTTTATAATATGCAAGTTGAATTGCCATTTGAACAAATGCATCAGGACTGACCTTAGCTATAATAAATAGAAATGATTATGTTTATATATTTCAATATTTTTGTTAGAGAAAAATAATAAGAATATACATATAATTTACCATTTTTTAACCATTCAGAACCATATTCACTATAGTGCAATAAAACACTATCGACATTATCTATTGCAGCTTGAATATTAATCTGCGCTTGTTGAATGGTGTTCATTATAGAATTATCAACAACCCATTTCAAGTATTGAGGGGGTGATAACTCAATGGGAGATGCATTTGAAGGATCTTGTGCTGGCTCACTTTAATTTTTTAACAAAGATATTAACAATAATTATTCAATATCTAATTAATTTGGCTTTGGATTTTTTTTTACTCACTTTGCAATGATATAATCGAATATGCGACCTGGGATTACAGCATCTGAAGGTGAATGCTATTTTAATAAATTGATAAAGTGTATAAGTATTAATGAATTGTAAAGTTGTAACTTTAAATTGAGTCACCATACCTCACCACTAACACCAGTACGTCCATTATTAGCCACAATTAATTGAATGGCTTTATCAAACCATCGATTTTGACCATTGTATCCATGAAAACAATTATGATGAGAAATATCTATATTCGTATCAGTAGGATAGTCATCCAATGCTACACAAAATAAAGCAGTGTCAATCGCTTCAAAGCTGATCTTATTTTCTGCAGATGAAGATTCAAGCTTTTTGCGAGCCTATAAAATAAACAAATGAATTTAACAAATATATTATCATGGGTAATAGAATCAATAATAGAATAACTAACGGATAAAATACCGTTGCCCAAGTATCACGATGTTCACCAGTCAATAAACCTATTGGAGGCTGTAATTCCGTAGAATTATTCACTTGATCGACCACCAATTGGAGTTGCCTAAAGCGCAAGATTAACACCCAAATATTAAATTTAATAAGTTTTTGCATTTTAAATGTTGGACAGCAGTATAAGAGGATAAAAAGAACCTTTTAATTTCTTTAATAGGAACCCTTTCACCATTTCCACCTAAGACTTGAACTTTGAAAATTTGGTCTTTAAAAATCACAACAATATGTTTAGCAGTTGCAGGCCAAGTTGTTATAATACGGTCGGAAGGGAAATCAGCAATCCGTGAAGCACCAAATTGTTTAGTATATTGATCCATGCACAATGGGCCTTGGCGAGTTTTCTCAGGTGGTAATAATTCACTGTACAATTTTACAGATCAAATGTAAAATATATTGTCAAATATATTAAGTTAGAAATCATTAATGAAGGTAAATTACTAAATATAACTTACTTGTTAATCATATCATTAAATGTCAAAGCATTTGATATTAATCCAGCAGTTCTATCGATTTGAAATTCGGAGGTTTGACCCTTTGCAGGAGGACTCTTTAAAATTCCGGTAGCAGGATCATTGAACTCAACCCACCAATTAACATTTATAAGAGATGGTTCTCTCCATTCTAAATAGGCTTTGTTTAACCAAGTGGTCTCGAGCCAATTGTACTACAATAGTAAATATGAAACCATTGTTAAATCAAAGATAATTTATTGAATAATTGAATTTGATCTTCGTACTTTTTCACTTTTATCAACATCTTGTAATCTTTGTTGGAGAACTTCAGCAAAACCACCTTCTTTCATAAATTCATCAACAGCATTGACTGCTCGATTATAATCCGAATCAGATAAAAGAGGCAATAAAGACTTTTTATAACGCTCAGCTGTTTCTTTCAATGATGGAATTGGAAGACGAGGGATATTGTTTTGATTCGAAAAAGTTTTTTGATGGTTGGTTTCCATTTGAGTAACAACAGTACGTTTTTGAAGTAATGATGCTACTTTTCTATTTTAAAGTTAAAATTAAAGTATAGGATAAACGAGATGAGAATTTGATAAACTTACTGATATTGGTTAAAACTTTTCTTAAATGAAGTAGAATAAAATGGCCGTGCTAGCGGTAGGGTGAAACGTACAAGCGTCATATTTATGATAGATGAATTTGATCAATTACAGCGGATTTTTTGATTATATGCATATTTATTTATTTGATGATCTATGAGTTCCTAATTAGGGAACAGCAAAGACGGAGTAACGGTACCGATAATGAGACCCAAAGTAGATATAACAATAAAACTCGTGAAAGATGTGAAAGATTCATACGTAAGAATGCATAGCCACGGAGTCGGGGATTAATAAAGGGACATTAGAAATCAGATATAAAGGACTATCCTGTTGGTGGGTCATGTGAAGTTAGGGAACTGCGGACCGAATAAAGATAGTAGTGTTACTATTGTTTTGGGAGAGCTTATAGATCTATCGGCACAATTTAATAGTTAACTTATATGTTCGATTATTTATATGTTCGATTATAACGATCAAATCAGGTCACCGACAATTAATTTAATACCGATTAAGGTAAAATATGGCGAAAGCCATACTTAATAATATCAAAAAGGACGGGTAACAATTAAACAATAAGGTAATATCGAGATATGTACTATGATCGATAAGAATTTTTAACAGTAAGAAGTAATTAATTAATAAAGATAAAATCATACAACAATTAAGAATGCGATTCTTATTATAAGTCCGTTATAACTAAGACATCGAGTCTAAGACTTTATTAGAAGAGCGAAAAGACAGCAGCTCTTTTATACTTTTAAAACACAAAGTTCAAACTATCTTAGCCTCTACCGTTACATTAGTCCTATAGGTAGTCCTACCCTTTCTATTAAAGTGTTACTGAGCCGAACTATTACCATCTTTCTTTTAGACTTTTCTCTGTCTAGTTCTACCCTTAGATCTAACCTTAGTTCTTCTTTACTCATTAGTTCTAACTACCTACTATAACAACAAATAAAAGAAATCTGAAGATAAAAAAATAAATAAATAAATAAAAATGACGAATAAATAAATATTTATATATAGATCTATGTATCTAGTCAACACCTTAGCCTCACAATATTCTAGTGGCTTATCATAACATACCCCAGTCACAGTTTTTCCAGAGGAAAACCCGTGACAGTAGGTCCTACTGGCCTTTAAAAAGATGTTACAGATCCTAAAGGTGTCTAAGGAGGTATAAAAACAAATTTTAATGTTACACAATGTCCGTGCAAACACTGGCTAAACAAACACTGAAATGAAAAACTAATATATTAAAATCTTAAGAACAAAAGAACATAAAGCGAGATAATATAACGATAATAAATGATCATTTGCACTCGTAAAATAGCAAAATTGATTTATAAATAGGTTAAAACCGAATCAAAAATAAATTAAAAATAATCAAATAAAAATTAAAAATAAAGATTAAATCGAGTAATCGAATAAATCAAATAATAAACTTGTCATTGTAATGTATTAAAATCTTGTCATAAAAAGTTTATAATATAATCAAAGTTTGTAATCGAGCAATTCCAAATAGCATTAACCTATAAGAAAAGAAGATGTAAAAGAATTTAGAGAAACTTCACGACAAACTATACTATTAGAAGATAGTTATATACGTACGTATACGTTTTCTGCGCCTCGTCACTGTTAAGGTTATGACTATTTTGAAAGCTTTGAGATTAATAATTCAATAGTCGTAATTTTCTTTTTGTCTTGTGTATAGTTGTTTTTGTCTTTTTGTTAGAGTTATGATCGTATGTGAAAAAATACCTTCAAAAGGTGGGGAATTGAAATATGTATATATACATTTTTGCATTTTGCATTGACATGGTCTAACGGAGTAATACAAGTATAAAAAAGGAAATTTAGTATGAAAATGTGAGGAAAATTCTTTCGACGTAAAACAATTTATCAAACGATTGAAATTAACATTCTTTTTGTAAATATAAATGACATTTTCATTGTCTTTATAACGATCATTTATATTTTAAAAGCAAACAAATACGTATTACATTATCGTGCAAACTATTATGATCATAGTTTTTTTTTCTTATTTTTTGTACGTTATTACATAAGCACAACAATCCCGAATTACAACTCGGTTAGCCACCCACGACTTGTAAATCATGATCATAAACATCAATAACGGATCACAAAATTTGCTTCGACAAAAATTTCATGATATTAATCGTTGCATGACCAATATAAATAAGGTCCAATTATCAAATTCTAGTCATTATTCTATCTTTCTTTTCAACGCGAACAACATGAAATTCCTATGATCCATTGAAATGCAATTCCTGTTCGACATATTATTTACTAGTTTATCAGAATCTGATGGGAGCCAAAACAAAGATATCAGATATGATTATATCATTTATTTATTTATTTACATTTTTTAAAAAATAAAATGGAACACGCAGGAAGACTATTTATTATACGAAATAATTTAAGATCAAATCTTACTATGATTCTGATTGTTTTCCTATTACATAAACGCATAAATTTGTCATGAAAAACAAGACAGATTTAGCAATCTTAATATATCAGTAATAATTATCTAAGTCTAGTATAATCAGACCAAAAATTTCGCATATAAATGCTACCAATACGTGATCAAAAAACAGTACAAATGATTATTCTAGTCAGATCGGTTATAATTTGCGCATTTATGTAACCTTCATACTTCTTGGAACCAATTTCATCAAATGCTAACATGTATTCATTTACGTGTGTCTTGAGGGTTGTCGTTCAATTCTTCGAAAGTTATTTACCCGCCAACATATTTCATCCACGGCACATTTTTCGATAAGACATATATTTGACATTACATGCTTTCGACAATCTTTTCTTGACACGAAATTTCTCCGACAGTCATTTCCTCGACATAAAATTGGCCCGATTTAGCTTTAGGGTTAACTGATTTAGAATTAGTGTTGCTTAGAATTATATGTTGGAGGGAAAATTTATTATCTAAGAAAAGGATTATCGAAATCATGTAATATCAAATATATGTGCTGTAAATGAAAAAGCATGTCGGCATTACTGTGTCGAAAAAATGTGTTGGCGGGTAAATAACTTTCGGGAAATCGTGCCGTAACCGTCTTGAGTTAATCCATCATAAAAATGATCTTTAGCAAGGTCTGTAATAGTTTGACCTAAGTCCTGAATATTATTAGTACTGATATTCGAAACAGCTGACAAAATAGGCATTATCATTATCAATATTAATGCTCATATAATTGTTAAGGATGAAAAAAATAAACTTCATTTTATTTGAATATATAATTAGTGAGTGTGAAATAGAACAGCCATATTAATTAGTGCTTGAATTTGCCTTCGAAAGTTACGCAAAATGAATTGAAATATATTTACATATTTAGATTATCAAAGTTGTTTCAAATTTTATTTGTCACCTTTTCTTCCTTTGGGCAATCATTTAGAAGTTTGTATTACTTATGGATGCATCCAAAACAAAAACTGAAAAGTTTGAATTCGCAAAATTCCGAATAAACAGAATATTCCAAGTATTCTAATACTTAATTCTCTGAACAATTGGAATAATTCGAATGTTCTAAGTAATTTGAGTAAGTGAAAACCTGACATTCTAAAAATATGTTTCTACGGACAACGGAATACGGACTTTAAATGATACTATTTGATCAAAAAACAGCATAATTCATTATTCTAGTTAGTTAAAACCTCGCATTCCATTGTCCATAGAAATCTATTTTTAGAATGTCAGGTTTTCACTTGGCGGCACCCATTTACATAAAATACCCTTTAGCATAGTATTTTTTAGAAAAGCTCCGGGTACTATACATAGTTTATAATATAATCGATTATATAGCACCTCTCTATTATACGCTTCTATTACTATACCCCTTTATGCCTCGGGTATTTTTATTCCACAAAATACGGCAAATAAACGAAACAATTCGAATATTCGGTAGTCCAAAGTAGTAATTACAAATAAATACGTCATTGAGAAATATAATTAGGAAATCGGTACAAGTTCTTCGGAAATAATAGCGATAGATTTTTTATAAATTAGTGACTTGAATGCACAAATCAAATATTTAATTTGAAAAATGTTGAATAAAAAAATTACATTACCAAAAAATGTAGTTCAAGATTCTAAAGACCAGGTCAATAATAATTTACAACAATTAAGTTTAAGTAATGATAAATCACAACATTTTGTTGAGAGTCTTTGTAATATTTATGATGAAGGGATTAGAAAAGGAAGAAACTCGAATTCAATTCTAAATTCAATTGACAAATTCTTAATAAAAAATACTTATAAACAAGAGGATGTAATAAACCTGTGTTTACACCATCAAACTAATCCAATTATTCAATACATTCTTGCAAGTTTCTATCATTATGGTAAATGGGTAGAAAAAGATAAATCTAAAGCATTTTCTTATTATAAAAAATCTGCTGAATTAGGAAATCTTAAAGGAATATTCCAACTTGGTTATTGTTGCCAAAATGGAATTGGAATTGAAAAAAACGAATATAATGCGTTTATTTATTATAAAATATTATCAGATTTGGATGATTATGAGGGGTTGCTTCAAGTTGTAAATTGCTATAAAAATGGAATTGGGATCAAAAAAGATGAACATAAAGCATTTGAAATTTATAAAAAATTAGCTGATGTAGGCCATGCTATCGGAACATATAATCTTGGCATTTGTTATCTTCATGGCATAGGGGCATTTACAAGTATTATGTAATTACCTCCCCCTCTGGAAATTTTCATTAGACTGACCCAGTATTAACCTAGAGTCAGTCATTTGATTTTAGCTAAAGTCACATGGTTGAGCTTTAAGCACAGACATGTGACTTTAGCTAAAATCAAATGACTAACTATAGGTTAATACTGAGTCAGTCTGATGAAAATTTCCAGAGGGGAAGGTAATTACATAATACTTATAAATGCCCTAGGAGTTAAAAAGGATGAACATCAAGCATTCATTTATTATCAGAAATCTTCTAAGATGGGGCATGCAGGTGGTACATATAACCTTGCCTATTGCTATAGAAATGGATTTGGGGTTAATAAAGATGAGTATACGGCATTTGTTTATTATCAGAAATCTGCAAAAATGGGTTATGAAACTGGAATTTATAATACTGGTGATTGCCTTAAATATGGAATCGGCGTTGAAAAAGATGAGCATAAAGCATTTATTTATTTTGAAAAAGCTGCCAATAGGGGGCATGCAGGTGGATTAAATAGTCTTGGTGATTATTATCGATATGGAATTGAAAGAAATGAGCTTAATGCGTTTATTTGTTATAAAAAAGCAGCTGATATGGGTCATACAGGGGGGATTAAATAATCTTGGTCATTGTTATCGATATGGAATTGGGGTTGTAAAGAATAATCACAAAGTCTTTAGTTGTCATCAAGAATCCGCTGAAAGAGGGTGTATTAATGGAATGTATAATTTTGGTTATTGTTTTCAAAATGGTATCGGTGTTGAAAAAGATGATCACAAAGCATTTATTAATTATCAAAAATCCGCTGATATGATGCATGTTGGTGGAATATTTCAAGTTGGTCATTGTTATCAGCACGGAATTGGTGTCAAAAAAGGCATTCACCTATTATCAAAAATCTGCTATTATGAAGAATTTAAGCGGAATATTCCAAGTTGGTCATTGTTATCAAATGGAATTGGTGTCGAAAAAGATGAACATCAAACATTTATCCATTACAAAAAGTCTGCTGAGATGGGATACACTGATGGAATATTTCATGTTGGTTATTGTTATGAAAATGGAATTGGTTTGAAAAGAACAACAAAAAATCGTTTCTTCATTATAAAAAATCTGCTAAGATGGGACATGCAAGTGGAATTGTCCGAGTTGGTTATTGCCATCAATATGGAATTGGATGAGCATAAAGCATTCGAATATTATCAAAACAACGCTAATAACGGTGATATTAATGGAATATTTCAAGTTGGTGATTGCTATCAAAATGGTATTGGTGTTGAAAGAGACGAACACAACGCATTTTTTCATTATAAAAAGTCTGCTGATCTGGGATGCATTGATGGAATATCTCAAGTTATTCGTCGTTATAAACATGGAATTGGCGTTGAAAAAAATGAGAAAGAGGCATCTATATATTATAAAAGGTTATTTACTATAGAGCAGGTTAATGATCCTAGACATTGCTGTCAATATGGTGTTGAAAAGGATTCATATAAAGTATTTACTCATTGTGATAAAGCAGGTCCAAAAGATGCTGACAAGTTAAATAATTTTGGTAATTTCTATCGATATGGCATTGAAAAGGATGGACATAAAGCATTTAAGTATTATAGCAAAGCATCTGAAAAAGGGCATCCTGGTGGAGTTAACAATCTTGGTCATTGCTATAGATATGGTATGGGTGCTAAAAAGAATTATAATAAAAGCATTTACTTATTATAAAAAAGCAGCCGAGATGAAGCATGTTAGCGGAATATATAATGTTGCTGATTGTTATCGAAATGGAATAGGAGTGACAAAAGACTTGGAAAAGGCTTACGAATGCTATGAGTGAGTGAGTAATTGAATTTTATCATTGTATTTGAACTAAAATTGGCTAACAACAATCAAATAATCTGATATAGAAACTCAAAATTATCAGGTGATTTTACGTTTCTTTAATTATTTTGGTTGAAAATTCACGAATATAAGCCTAATCAATTACTTTTTAGTTCACGAATATAAGCCTAATCAATTACTTTTTAGTTCCAAATGAATTAATATATAAAATTTTTAACATTGATTAAGATATAAAAACATATTAATTAAAAATGAACTGTTGAAATGGATCCCTTATGATAAATTTGAAATTATCAAAGAGATAGGAAAAGGTGGTTCTGCAACTGTATTTTATGCTCTATGTGAAGACAAAAAACAAATAATGGAATTTTTTGTTGCAATTAAAGTGCTTAATGAATTAAAATATCGAAATGAGTTCAAAGAGGCAAATATTCCTATAAAATTAAAATCTCATTATTACTATATTTAATCATTTCTTTTAAAATTAAAGTTAGAAGCATATAGTATTTGTCAAAACAACCTTACTTTCTTTCAATGCATTGGTGCATCAAAAGATGACATCTCCAAAAGTTACATTATTGTTATGAGATATAAAAGCTTGGGCCCAATCTTCGAGAAATAGCACAAATGCGTTGGGGAAAAAAATTGAATCTTTTACATTGTATAGCATCAGATCTTAAAACAATTCATTCTCAAGGTCTTATTCATCGAGATCTGCATAGTGATAATATTTTACAAGATAAATTGTATAGCGCGTATATTGCAGATTTTCGGAAATCAATCCCAGCTAATGAGACAACGGAATCCAACCATATTGACGGAGTATTGCCATATGTTGCACCAGAAGTTTTAGAAGGAAAGTCATATACTACGAAATCTGATGTTTACTCGTTTGGCATAATTATGTGGGAGATTTTGCATGGAACACCAATAACTGCAGTAGCCGATTATGAATATGACGGCAATAGCAACTCAGTCCTTATTATGAAAATAATTTATGAAAATTTAAGACCGCGAACTCCAGAATCTCAATATACGAATTTTATGAAAAAATGTTGGGAAAGAGACCCCCTAAAACGTCCATCAGCAGATGAAATCATCAAAATACTAACAAAGTGGCACAATGACGATAAAAGTTTATTAGAACTTCTAAAATCAATGACCAAATAAGACTAAAGCAAATCTTATAAACAACCAAACAAAACCTAAAGGTAGCATACTAAATTTAGTTCTAAAAACACCAAAAGTATATTGTGTAACTAATAATTTTTTAAATATTTATTAAACTACAAATTTATGTCGAATATTGGAACCTTATATAGGTAAATAATATAATCTTTATTTGTAAAACCTTGATTATTACTTGTATAATTAGTAATATATTTAAACAAATATAGATTTCACTACAGAAGAAATTGTATCATTTATAAACTAGTAACGGGGTGTTATGTGAATAATAAATCTCAAATTTTAATGGTCAATATGTGCGACGGAATAATATATACAAAATGCTACATTCGAATCGAAAATATTTCAGATTAAATTCAATATATACTGTGAGCCCAGAATGTGACGATCAGTCAAATGAAAAATATACGAAATACAATTTATTGCATTATGGATTGGAGAAGGTATTTTAGATGCGGAAGGGCATATAAGATGCCAAGGGGTTTTCATAATAGAAATTAAGTATTCTTAAAAATAATAGGAGTATATAGTTTAATTGAGTATTAAATGTAAAAAGGTATTTGTAAGGGACAAGAATTCATATTAAAATAAAGGCCGAAAAGGCCCTTGAGAGAATTAAGTTTCGTTTGCTGCATTAAATTATAAGTTCCAATTTTATAAATCACTCATAATATTATACTATTACAATTACAATTATAAACCCTGTAAACTCCATAAAAATTGTTGTTCACTAAAGTTCTTGTCCCTGACCTAGCATACCTACCAAAGCCTTAATCACCCACCAGTCAAATCTAACACACCTCTTTTATATGGTTACCTATCATTTGTTATATGAGATTTTGGAAGGTTTCTCATTGCTCACAATTATAGTTATTAGACGAAACCTAGAGGTTTCGCCAATGGCGAATGGTGAAGAAAAAATTAAAAAGACAAAATGGCGAAACTGGCGAAATATGGCGAAACTGATATAAGGCGACAAAACTGGTGATAAGTGGTGAAATTGGAGAAAGGTAACAAAACTGGCAAAAACTGGAAAAAGGCATGAAATTAATGTAACTGTTCATAGTTCTCTAAATCATACTTCTATATTTGTTCTAGCAATAAGATGTTATCTACCTTTAATCTTGTATCCTTAGTTATATTAAGTATTATTATATTCTTGTTGTTTAAAATATATAATTATTTAAAATATCATATATATCAACTTAATAATATAAGTTTGCAAAAAGCGTATATAAGTTAGAAATTTAAATGAATATTAAGGCATGTTCTTGCTCTTAATTTATTATGAAATTATATTCTTAAATTTATCTTTAATATTTTTTTTTTTTTTTTGAACTTTGGTGACAATGCCAGTTGGTTTTTATTAGCCTTAATTTAATATAGTACAAATTTATGGGTACATTTTTAGGATCGATTATTACTAGTATTATATACTATCTAATTTAACACCACTGACTTCACCTGGTTACCCTTATGGCACCTAAGTGCATGTCTGCTACATGTCTGCATGCAGTTACCTTGGCAATCACTTGTGGTAATGGCACACATTAAACCACTACACAGACAAGAATACCTATTGAACTTAATGTAGCATCCCAAATGCCAGGGGTACTGTCTTCTGTAAATCATACCTATATGTCTTACACACATGTTTTACCTGGTCTTATTTCTTCTACCTTCTAATCTAACTATATTTAGTATTACCTTATTCTTTATTTTTTCCATCTTTTCATCACTGTATTATTCTCAAATTGGTCCTATTCGGGTATGTCTGATCCTTATGATCTTCTTATCTTTGGTTTGTCTGTTATTAGTTCCTCTAAGATGTTCTGACAATGGTCCAGGATCTGTAATGAACTCATATCTTAAGCCAGATTTGTTATCATCATTGGTCTTTTTGACCAATCTGTATCTCAAGCCAAACCTGCTGTCATCATTCCTGTAGATATCCCAGGTCTTAACTTCATATAGTAACTTAATGCTGCATTTAATCTCCAACATGGTGCTTCCTTTTATGATAGAGACTGGGACTTGTTGTACTTACAAACAGGACAATTCTGGTTATACCTAAGGAGTTCCTCCAATCCTAATGATATCCTGCTACCATGTATTGCAAGCTTATAGCTTATTTAACAATACCTGCAAGACAATTCTGGTTATATCCAGAGAGTTATACCAATCCCAATAATACCATACTATCTTGCAGATCTTATCTTATATTGGTTGGTTGATCACTAGTTTTGTTTATTATAGACTTTCATATAGGTATGACCAGAATCTGATTTGGTACTTTTACATTACACAAGAAAGTTATACGCCTACCTTCAAGATCTTTTCTTTCTATAATTAAATTATTCGACTTTACCAGAGGTGCTTCCAATTTTGGTTAAACCAATCTTTTATCATAGTCTGTCCTTGTGTTCATCACTTCTCTTACCATTCCAGTCTTGGTTACTTGTCAGATTACTCTTCCAATCAAATTCTCTTCTTAGATCCCAATTAAGACTTATTTGCATAATCTGTTGATTATTCTTCTAAACAAATACCTCACAAGTTGGATGCAGAGATGTTGGTACTGTCTATATTGGAAGATATAAGGATGTTAGTGTTGCCCTAGGCTAAAGAATTTACATGCGCAATCTTTCCATAACTATAACCTTCTGTAACAACTTGTTATACATAGTGTCATCACTTTACAATTGGGTTTTCTTCTGAGAATTTCTATTTCCATTATTGTACTGCACTTGAACTTTTAACCACAGGGCTTTGTGTTCAATTACAGACTCCTTATTAGGTTACAAAAGCTAAAATCTTTCAATTTTGCCTCCAGCCAGATTTGAACTGTTGACCTTAACTGTGAAGAGTATGGGAGCTTAACCACTAAGCTATGAGACCCACACCCTTCTTTAATATTCTTAAATAAATCAAAATTAGTAATATTATTTATACTTATAATAAAAGTATAAACTATTTTTTTTTTCTCCTTTTGAAGTGGCAATCTTGTCTGTATATCTTTATTTAAGTAACATATAATTCATTCTATATACAAAGTCGATCAATGAGGCTACAATTAGCCACACATACAACTTTAGTCATTGTCTATTTAAAGATTCCACTCACAAGTTACTTACTAATTGCTATACCTAAAACCCACCTATGAGTTCCCTGTTTAAAGTCTCTGATTTTCAACACTATTTCATATATATGCAACACCAACATTACCATTATGGGACAAATCAGATTAGAGCTACCTGGTATTAATCTGTAGTTTTTCCTTTAATCACAATAATAATAGAAGCTGCTCAACTATAGTATGATGACTATAACTTGACAGATTCTATACAAAAGTCTACACAAGACTTAACAAAAT
>CAJVQA010000366.1:0-35826 GCA_910591915.1 Cetraspora pellucida
TCAATTAAATATATTAAAATATGTAAATAGCAAAATTTTAAATAAAATAAAATAAATTTATCAATAAAAATTATTTCGTAATTTTTGAAATATTTTAAAATTATTTCAAAATTTTTTAATTATTTCAAAAATCTTTTGAATATTTTAAAATATTTCAAAATTATTTCAATCATTTCAAAATATTTCAAATTGTTCTAAATATTTCTAATTTTTTTTGAATTATCTTTTCATATTTTATTTTTATTATTTTTTAAAATTTTGTAAAATAGCTAAAATTCTTTCAAAATTATTTTATTACTTTCGCAATATTGTGAAATTATTTTATTTCAAAATAATTTCATGTCAATCACAATTATTTTGAAAGATTTTCGATATACAAAATCTTTCACAATATTTCGCATATTTATTCTGCTAATGTATGCAGTTGTTTGTTGTTTTCATTATATTGCACTTATGTTTTGCCAAATATATTATCAGTTAGTGGATTTTGTTAATTATCTTTTCTAACATTCTTGTTAACTGCAAAAGGTACTCTAATTTTGGAGTTATTACTATATTGTTTATATATGCGATCTGGCTTATTGTTATTTTTTTATATTTAAGGTCTTTAATTGTTTGACTAACTATTCTTTTTGCTTTTTTGCAAATTAGTAACTCTCTTATTCTGCTATTTAGCCAAATTCCTAATGATCTTACAATTTTGTTTTTTAGTTTTTGTTATTTTACTTTGTCTAAATATAATTTCTTTATCTTCTTTTCTTAGTCTAGAATTTATTACTATAAGCTTTGACTTTGCTCTATTTATTTCAATATTGTTCACTTTAAAAAACTCTTTTGCAATTTCAAGAACTCTTAGTAGTTGGTTTTTGCTTTTTGCAATCTATATAGTATCATCTGCATAGGTAATCACTGCTTGTCTATGTTTTGTGATACAATTAATGTTTATATTTTTTAGTGCTTCTTGCTTTACTGTATAGTCTAATGATTTATCTTCTTGAATCCTTTCCTATAGTAGATTGTAAAAAAGCTACTATATAAGTAGAAAAATCACCTTTCCTTGATCTATACTATCTCTGCTATTATTTCTTTTGTTAGGCCATGAGCTATAATCATCTTAAGTTGATGTTTACAGAAATGATTGATAATATATTTAATTGTTCTTTGTGGTACTTTGACTCTTTTAAGAGCCTACTCCAAGCTTTCTAATAGGACTAAATTGAATGCCTTCTTCATGTCTTGTAGGAGTATCTGTTTCTTTGTTTTTCTCTTATGCTTTTTCTATTATTATATTTAACATATGTATTGGCTGCTTTGTTGAATTACCAGATAAGTCTGTAAATATCTTGGCTAACTTTTTTGTTATCATCTTTGTAACTAACTTTTTAAAGGTCTTAATTAGTGCTATTGGTCTAATATTGTTCAGATTATATTCCCAGTTTACATTTTTTGGAATTGAATAAACTTGTGCTATTTTCCACTTTTTTGGCATTTTTTCTGTTTCTAAAACCAGATTTGTGAGAGCTCTGAAGATCTTTTGTGATTTTTCTTCTGCTTGTTTTATTAGAGTATAGCTTATATCTTAAATTCCTAGTACTGAATTGGCTTTGAGTTCTCTTAATATGTTTTCTATTCATTTTCTTCTATCTTTTCTTTTAACTTTTTATACCAGAACTCCTTGATCCACTTTTTTGGATTGTATACTTTTATTCACTTCTTAGGCATCTTTTCTAGTTTGGTTCTTCTTTTTCTGAATTGATTTCTAAAGTGTTTTGCTAGACCTTCTAGAACAGCTTTAGATTTTGTTGTTAAACTAGTTTTATTTTTACTTTGGGTTATAAATCTGTTTAGAACTATTTTTTTGTATAGTTTGTTCAAAAGACTAGCAATTATTTGTCTCTGATCAGTTTTTATTATCTCACATCTTCTATTTATATTTTCTTCTATCTGTTTTCTTTGGGCCTATTTTCACTCTTTTTTTCTTCTGTCTTTCAAAATTCTTTGCCAGCCTTTTATGTTATCTATTCAAGCTTCTAACTATTGTTTATATAGCTTTGGTAATACTACTCCTATTTCTTTACTAATATCTATAAGTTTCTTGTTTATTTTTTTCTTCTCTTTCTTCTCTGTCTCTTGGTTTCTTTTTATCTTTGTTTTTTTGATTATTTGTTGTAGTTCAATTATATGTCTATGCTGCTATGGTTTCTTTCAATGATGTCTTCTGTTTGCTTTTGTATTGAATATCTTTTTTTTTGAAATTCTTTTATTTACTGCTTCTATTATAGCTTCTTCTATTGCATTCCATATCTGGTCTAGCATATCTGTATTATACAAACTGCTTTTTCTATCTTCTTCTAATTGCTTTAATGCTTTTTTCTATTCTAATTGTGCTTAAAGCTTTTTAGTATATTCTTCTCAGTCTTCTTGCTTTGCTTTCTTATACAAGTATATTGTTCTTATTTGGTCTTTACATTTAGTTTCTGCACAGCTCTGGTTGCAATTATATGCTCCAACCACATATCTGTTGTTACTATCTTGTGATCACTGCCTGTTACACCTTCTGCTTCATCTATGTTGGCTTCCTAAAGACCAGTTGCAATTGTTTTTGACAACCAGATATAGTCAATGCTTGTTGCTGCTTTTTGGCTTGACCATGTGTATGCCCTTTCCATTAGATACAAATTTCTGAAAGAGTTTGTAAAATCTTGCTTCTTAAGCCAATTAAAAATTAGCAATTTCTTATAATCTGTTGTTTGTGGGTACAGTCTGTCTAATATATTGTTCACTGTATGATTAAAATCTTTAAGTATAACTATTTCTGTATGCTTTCTCTTGTTTGTTACTATTTTCACAATTTTTTGCTGTATTTTTTTACTGATTGCTTTGTCATTTGGTGGAATATATACTCCTATTACTATTAGTACTAGTTGTTTGAAGTATAGCTTTACTTCTATCATATATTCACTGTCTTTTAACTGCTTCAACATGTTTTTTCCAAGTTTCATCTATTAGAATTCCAATACCTAATTTTTTTTTCTTGTTTACTATTGCACTAGCTCAGTAATCTTTAAATCTCATATTAAGGTTATACATCAAGATTTTTACTTTTTTTTCTACAATATTCATTTTTGTTATTTTCAAAATTGCTATCTTTTTGTTCTCTGTTCTGCCCAGCATGTTTTCTAGTTTCCAACTTCTGGTCTTGAGTCCATTAATATTATGACATATAATTTTTATTTCTTTTTTTCCATTTTTTTATTTTTCTTTAACTGCTTGTATCTTGTTTTTGTGTTTTCTGTTTTTTCTTTTCTTTTTCTTCTTTTTTCTTCTTTTGGATTTGAAGATTTTTTTTGTTTTTTTCTTCAAAAGTTCTTTTCTCACTATGCAGAAAATCTTTGATCTCCTTATTCATATTTATAAGTTCAACTAGGATGCCCTTAGGAGTAGTTAGCTAAGCCTTCTTTTATACCTAGCTGAGTGTCCTCTAGTTGATTTAGTCTATTCAGAATTGATTTAAAACTTTCTCTATCTGTCTTGTTTTTACATATACTTGTGTGTTTAGTCTCATCTTTTTTTTGACTATGTTTCTATCATTTCTTTCTGCATTCATATTTTTGACTTCTAACTATTTTTCTATGTTCTGTAACTGAGGACCACTTTTCTTTTCAATGTATCTTTTATTTGGAATCTGTTCATTTTTGTTCTAGCTTTTTCTGTCACTAGTGTTTTTGTCTCCTAATCACTTTTCTGCATCTTGTATTTGAGGACTACTTCTTGTTTCTGCATATCTTCAGTTCCAACTTTGGTTAGTTCTTTCTTGGCTTCTTTTTCTTCTTCCTCTAACACTTTCTTCTTTCTTTATTTTATTTCTTTTTTTATTTAGCCAGGATACTTAAAAATTATTATATTTGATTGGTTTTGACTAGGCTGCCTTTATTTTTTTTTCTGATGCAAATGTAATTATTACTGTTTTTCTTTGATTTCTATTTCTGTTTGGCAGAATATATACTAATTTTGCACTTTTGCTTCTTAACAGCATAGTAGTAATATTTTTGAAGCATTGCTTGGCAGCTCTGTTATTTTTGCTATATACTGACTTTGCCTTTGTCTTGCTTCATAATTTTCTTTATTTTCTGTTACTCTTATCAGTTTGTTACTGTTAACTAGTATAGACCATGGTGTGTTTTCTTCTTTTGATTTTTCTACTTGGACTATTGTGAGAGTCTTGTATTTGGACTTCTTGATTCTTGTTATATGTGCTTTTTTGAATCTTTTGTACATATATTCAATTTCTTTTTTGTTTATATCTGCTAGTAGATCCCAAATTGTTATATATTTATATTTCTGTACTTTTTCTTCCTTAGTATCTATTTAATTTTCTGTTAGTTCTTTTTTTCTTTCTTGCTACTCATATTCCTTTTTCTCAAGTTTTAATGTATTGTTTTTTTCTTCTGATATTCTTTAACTTATGTTTTCTTTTTTTTCTTCTTGTCTATTCTTTTTTCTTTTGCGATCATTCTGTACCAATTACTTTTTTTTTTGTTGATTCTTTGTATTGCCTTACTTCTGCTTTACTTATAGTTAAAGTCTACTTATATTCATAGATTTTCTCTTTTAAAAACTTTTTCAATATTTTTGATATGCTTATTGTTTTTTAGTAACTATTTGATAAAGTTCATATGTTTTTTTTGGTCTTTCTAGATACATTATGTGCTGGTATATTTACAAGTAGGCTGTTGTTTTGATTGCAGCCTTTTTTGCTCAGTGCTATATGCTTTTTTCGAGTAGTACTCCTACTACATTAATTTTTTTTTTTAATTTCTTGTTTTTTTTTTTTTTTTTTTTTTTTCTTCTGTTATTGATCCCTGTCTTGATTTTTTTCTATTTATTTCTATATCTTCTTGTTCTTATTCTCTTTTCTGTTCATCATCATCATCTCTATAGATAGATGATTCAGCTTCTACTTGGCTATCATTTGTTTGTCTTACCTTTATACTTACTTTATTTTCTGCAGTTTCAATATTTGTTTGTAAACTTTTGTTATCTTTATCCTCTTCTTTCTTCCTTTTTTGTCTTTATTTTTAGCTCTTCTTGCCTTTTCTTCATTACAATTGTCTGTTGTTGTTCTTCTTTCTTTTCTATACTTCTTCTATCTTGGTACTGCTCTACAAAATCTAGCTTTTTTCCAGATTGCTCTCTTTCTGCTTTTTCTAATATTTCTCTTGTTATTTGCAGAAGTGCTATTTCATTTGAGTCTTGTTTTGTAAGTACTGCAACAATATTATCTTCTTTACTAGGTATTGCATATGCCTTGCTTGTTTCATTAAAGAAGATTTTATTATATATACTATTTATTACCTCATATGCCTTTCTTGTAAAGATTGCATTAAGACTTTCTTTATATTCTTTTGGCAGACTTCTGTTCATGTTGCATAATTGTTTTCTATATGCTTCTATGTTACATGTTGTATCTAAATTGAACTAGTTTGATGTATGTAATTGTTTGTTTACTTTGCTTGTTCTATTGTAACTTCTTGTATAACTTGAGGAATCTACAATACAGAGTTCTAACAATTTCCTAATTTTTCCAAACAATTTTTTATTTTTTGCCAAAAGAATTCTTTATATACTGTTTTTCACTGTCTTTAAGGTTTCTTTTCTATATTTTCTATCAAACTATATGCAATTTTTGCTGTTTTGTCTTTTTTGTTAGTATCTTAAGTCTTGTTTTCTAGTCTAGTTATTGAGTTTTCCTTAGTTTTGCTTCCTGGAAATTTTGGTCAAAGGATCTACAGAGGATAGTGGTAATGTATATATTAAGTTTGTTGATTTCTGTTATTTGATCTATTGCAATCTTGATCATGTTGCTATCTTTTTTTATCAATGCATTTAGAATTATATTGATTCTGTTATTTACTCTTATCTACTATTAGCAGTTATTTTCTTAGTGTTTATCTTTTCTTGTATAACTCTTATATCTGCTAATTTTGATAGCTAATTCACTTTTTTTACTCTGCATTTGCCAATGTTTTACTAGTATTTTTTTTTTCTTCTTAACTATCTTTTCTAACTATCAATTTTTTGTATATCATGTGCTACTCATTCTTTTCTTCTTTTGTTTTTCAAGATATACTTCTATCTCATCTGCATTGCTTGACTATTTTGCCTAATTGTTCTAAATTGCCTTTTAATTTTTCTATTTTTTGGTCTAATAAGCACTTCTAGTTCTATTGCTTTAAACTATTCTGCTTTTTTTTCTTTACTTGATAGACCTTGGTAACTCTTTAGCTGCTGTCATATAATTAAACTCTCTACTTTTGTATCTGTCAGCTGACTTGGATAAATTAAGCCTACTTCATTTATTCTAGTATTACTTTTTTTTTGTAACTATATATCTATGAGGTTTTTTATTTTAATTTTATATTCAAACATTGTTCATAAATTGTTTTCTGTTCTTATATTTATATTAAGATTTCTTGCTTTTAGCAATGTCAAACAAGCTAAATTATTTTTTCAACCTTCTATATTTTTTAGCATCTCTTTTATTTTCCATATATCTTCTGTTAAACCTGCTCTCTAATACTCTTATATTATTCTTAGTTTTGTTAACTGTCCAAGACTATTTTGTCTGTTTAGTCTTGCTAATAGGCCATTTATTTGTTTTGTTGTTAATTCTTGTTATAGTGTTCTGCAGCTTCCAAGGTCTTTGTGTTCTATTATACAGTTTTCTAATGTTCTTTGTAAGTTGCTCTTCTGCTTTGCTAAGTTTATTACTGGTTGATGTACTTTACTTATACTTTTTTTTAACATTTTTGTTAGCTGTAGCATATAATTTAATTTTGGTATTATTACTATATTGTTTATATATGCAATCTGACTCATTGTCATCTTTTTGTATTTAAGATCTTTTATTGTTTGACTAATTATTCTTTTAGCTTTCTTTTTTACTAGCACTTCACTTATTCAGTTATTTAGCCATATTTCTAGTAAGCAAACTATTTTGTTCTTTGCTTCTTCTGTTATCTTGCTTTCTCCAAAGATCACTTTTCTTTTCTTTTTCTTTACTTTTGTATTTATTATTAACAGCTTTAATTTGGATTTATTTATTTCTATGTCATTCATTTTAAAAAATTTTTCTGCTATTTTTAATATCTCTATTAGCTGTTTTTTACTATTTGCAATCTACATTGTATCATCTGTATATATAATGGCTGCTTGGCAGTACTTTGTGATATTGCTGCATTGCATTTCTCTTTTGATTTGTTGTTCTACTATATATTCTAAATTTTTATCTTCTTGTATTCTCTTTAACAGTAGATTATAGAAAACTTGCCATATTAATAAAGATATTACTTCTTGATCTATGTTATCTCCTGCTGTTATCTTTTCTGTTAGACTGTAAGATGTAATAATTTTTAGTTGTCTTTCATAGAATAGATTCTGAATGTATTTTATTGTTCTTTTAGGTACTTTAACTCTTCACAGTACTAGTTCTAGACTCTTAAGTGAAACTAAGTCAAATACTTTTTTTATATCTTGCAAGAGTATCCATACTTCTTTACTCTTTTTTTTTGTTTCTTCTATTATCATATTGAGGATATATACTGGTTGTTCTGTTGAGTTGTCTGGAAGGCCTGCATAATTTGATCCTTTGAATATTTTCTTTTCTGTAAACACTTTGGCAAGCCTTTTTGTTACTACCTTTGTTACAACTTTCCTAAATGTTTTTATTAATGCTATTAGTCATATGTTGTTTAAACTATATCCTACTAAAAATTTTTAGGTATTGGGTAAACCTGTGCTATCTTTCATTTCATTGGTATCTTTTCTTCTTCTAGATATAGATCTGCAAAGCTTTTAAATACTTTTTGTTTTTTTCTTTTCTATTCGTTTTATTAGAATGTAACTTATACCTGATATGCTTTAAGCTATTTCTGTCTTCAGTTCTCTTAAAGTTTCTTTTATTTCTTTTTCTCAATTTCTCTTTTAACTTTTGTGTATTATTCTTCTTTAATGTTTTCTCATAGTTTATATATTTTTTTCTACTCTTTTGACATCTCTTCTAATTTTGTGTTTCTTTTTCTAAATTGTTTTTTACAATATTTTGCTACTCCTATTCTGACTTCTTTTGAGCTTGTTAGCAGATTTGTTTTTCTTTTTGTTTGTTTAATAAACTTTTGAGTACTATTTTCTTATAAGGCCTATTTAAGAGACTTGCTATCATTTTTTCCTAGTCTGTTCTGATTATTTTACATCTTTTATCTATATTCTTTTCTGTTGTTTTTTTTGTATTTACTTCCAATTATTCTTTTTCCTTTCTAATAGTAGCTTTCTCTAACTCTTTATATCTTCTATCTATATATTTAACCATTATTTTTGTAGTTTTGGCAATTTTGTACTAATTTTTTTGTAATTGTTCATTCACTTTACTTTTCTCTTCTTCTGTTACTGCATGTATTTTTTTAGCTTTTGCATGCTTAATTAATTTCTGTAACTTGACAATGTTTTCTTTCTGTTGTTGTTCTTTTTAACTTTTTCTTCTGTTAGTTATCATATTAAATAATTTTTTTTTAGATATGTGTTTACTTGTTGCTATAATAATCATTCTTCTATTATATCCTATATATTGTTTATTTTTTCTGCTTTTTTTTTCTTATTTTATTCTTTCTTGTAAATATCTTTTAGAATCTTTTTTATTTCTAGCCAATTCTGTAGTTCTTGTACATAATTTTTCCAATCTTCTAATTTTGTTTGATTATATAAGTATACTGTTCTTAACTGTCTTCTTTTTTCAATCTCTGTCTTGCTTTTAGCTGTTATTATATGTTTGATCCATATTTCTGCTGTTACAATCTTGTAGTCACTTTCTGTAATCCTTCTGCCTTTTCAATTTTTGCCTTTTGTAAACCTAAAGCTAACTCATCTAATATTCATATATAGTCAATTTTTGTTGCTACTTCTCTATTTGATCACATGTATTGTTGACCTATTGGATTCATGTTTCTATATATGTCTCTAAAGTCTTGTTTCTTCATCCAATTGAAGATTGGCAGCCTTTTGTAGTTTGTTGTTTACAGATGTTGTTTGTCTAGAATATTGTTTGCTGTGTGATTAAAATCACCTATTATGATAATTTGTATTTGTTTCTTCTTTTTTAAGGTTATTTATATAATTTTTTGTTGAATGTTTCTTCCTACTATCTTATCATTTGGTAGTATATATGCTGTGATTACAATTAATTCTAATTGTTTGAAGTATAGTGTAATTTTTATTATATATTTACTTATATTTTTAACTACACATATGTGCTTTTTTTATTGTTCATTGATTACAATTCTAATGCCCAAACCTTTCTTCTTATCTTTAGCTATATTTTTTCAAAAATTTATATTAAGAACTTTTCTTTCTGTAAGGTTTGTCTTTGTGATTCCTATTATTATAATTTCCTTTTCTTCTGCCTAGCTGAGTAGATTTTTTGATTTTTAACTCTTAGTTTTAAGTCCATTAACATTATGACATGTTAGCTTTATTTTTTTTTTCTCTTTTTTTCTATTTTTCTTTTAATGATTTCTATTCTATTTTTATATTTTTAACTCTTTTTTTTCTTTACTATTTATGCTTCTTTCTTGACAAAGAGTTTCTATTTACCTTTTTTCTTTAAAAACTTTTCATTTATTTTGCAATAACTCTTTGATCTCCTTGTTTATGTTCATTAATTCAACTGTGATAACCTTAGAAGTAATTAGGTTGTTCTATCACATTCTTTTCTTTGTTTTTCTTTAGTCTTTTTAGTCTTTCTAATATTAGGCCTAACATGTCTTCAATGTGTAAGATTCTTTCTTGTGGCCTTTTTGAAATATTTTGCTTTTTTTGTTTTTTCTTGACTTTGGTCTTTGGTTGTTATATTTCTTTTATCTTGTACTTTGTTTTTGTAGTTTTATTTCTCTAATCATTTCTATTTTCTTTTAATTCTATTTTTTTTTTGTATTTATTTATTGGGTCTTTTGCATTTTCTTGTTTTTTTTCTAAGCTTGTATTTTTCTGTATTACCTTTTTATTTTTTTGTATTTTTTGCTCTCTGTTGCTTTCTTCTTGTATTCTTTTGTTATCTCTTTGGGTCTTGTATTTCCAAAACATTAAAGTTTTATTGTATCAAATCTTTTTCTTAGTGACTATATTTATATCTGTTTGGTTTTTAAATAATATTACTGTATAATCTCTAGACTTTTCTCATCTATTCAGTGACATATATACTGCTATTGCCTTCTTAATCTTGAGTTCTCTTAAAAGAATTAGTTTAGATATTTTTTTTGGAATTCCTTTAGTCTTGCTGTAAATTGATTTTTTTTTTTTCTTTTTCTTCTTCACCTATTGTCATTCTTGCTAGTTTTCTATTTTTCAGAGCAATTATTTATAGAAATATCTGTTCAATCTCTTCTTTAACTTTAATTACTGCTGTTGTCTTATATATGCTTCTTCTTATTTTGTATAAGGATATATTTCCTATTTTCCTTACTAGATACTTAACCTCTTACTCTGAGATTTTTTTTAGTAGATCTCACATCATAAGTGTTACTAAGTTTTCTTTATTTTCTTGGTCTTTGTTCTCTTCTTTTTGATTCTTTATTTTGTTTTTTGTTTTTTTTTTTTCCTCTTGAATTTCTTCTCTCTTATTGTTTTCTCTTTCTTTTTTATTCTTTTTTTTTTTATTTTTTATTTTTATTTTCATGTTTTTCTGTATCAGAGATCATTTTGAACCAATCATTGTGTTTTCTTTAAATCTTATTAATTGCTTCTTCTCTACCATGTTTACAATTAAAATTGACTATAATCTAAGCATTCACCTTCTTAAACACTTTTTTAATTTCTATCACATATTTGTTATTATTAGTAGTCTTTCTACAAACTTTATTCTTTCTTCTTTAGAATTGTTTGACATATTATATTATATACTAGTATTTTTGCTACAAATATTAGTTTTTTATTGCAATCTCTATTTGCAGATGATCATATACTTTGTTCTAATGATGTTTCTATAAACTGCTTCTCTTTATTTCATAATTTTATTTCTTTCTTCTCTCTTCTTCTTCTTTTTAATTTCTAATTGCTGCTATTATATCTTGACAATCTTGCTATATTATATTTGTTTTTAATATTTTAATTTATTTTTTTATGTATTTGTTTATTACTATTTCTATTATCACATTTGTGTCTTCTGTATCTTTTGTGTCTTCTTTATTTCTTCTTCTTTTTATTAATTTTTTTTTCTTTACTTGTGTTCTGTTATAACTCTTTTTCTTCTATTATTATATCTACTGCATCTGTCATTTGTTTTATTTTCTCCATATATGTTTCTGGTATAGTTATTTTTTCTTTTAATGTTGTTTAATTTTTCTTACTACTTATGCTTTCTATTACTATTGGATGTTAACTTACATAATTTATTTCTTCTGCATATTTTTTTATACTGGTTAGGTCTTTCATATTTACTTTAATTATTATTTTATATATTTTTCTTAGCATTATTGTCTCTATCAAATCAGTCTTCCATAATGCTGCTACAATTATATCTCTTATATTAAAGTAGTTATCTTTATTTGCTAGTTCTTGCTCTAACTCTTTGCTATCTATAAGTTTTAGTACTGTCTCTACTCTTTTACTTATCAATTTTAGCATTATTAATTCTTCTGGCTTTGTTTGTATCATAAAACTCATATTTATATTATACACTTATATTATATAATTTATATATATAATAAATAATTAAAAATACAATAAAAATAATAGTCATCAAATTTAATAATTTTTTATAACAATTATTTAAATCAAATTAGTACTAAAACAGTTTAAAGAGTTAAGTTTTTAAACTGATAACATTTTTGATTTTGTATAAATATAGTAAGCAGATTATTGTTAACAAACTAGAAGCATATAAAAAAACTAAGATATAAATAATTCTTTTAATAATTTATATCAAGGTCAAGCTTTTTAATTTAAATAAACTTATTAATATATTTAGTATTCAAACTAGAAGAAAATTCCAAAAATAATAGAAAAAAACTTTGATTAAAGATTATAAAAAACTTAAAAACAAGATAAGAAACTAAAAACCTACTTTTTAGTTTAGTTTTTTATATATTATAATTACTAATTTTTTTTTTAATATTTTTTTTATTTAAAAATAAGAATTTTGACATCTTTTTACAAAAGATCAGCATTATTTATTATTTCTTTTTTCAAATAATTATATGTTATAATATAATGTAATAAAAATATAATAATTATATATATGATTTAATATATAATATAATAAAGAACAAAAAAGATTTAAGTTAAAAAATTATAGTAAATTAGAGATATATATAATTTCTAAATCATATATATAATTTTTATTTTATTAGTATAGGTTAAAGTGTAGTTAGATTTTTAGTATAAATTAAAGTATTAATAACCTTATTAGAATGATTATAAAGAAAGTTGTTTTTTGAAATGTTTGTTTTTTATTTTTACTTCCTGTAATCCTTTTAGTTTAGTTTAAATTAGTTTTTTTTGTTTCTTTTACTTTTTTATAAAAAAATATTATTAAAATAGTAGTACTTAATTGTAGAATGACAGTCAGAAATAATTTTCCAAATGGTACTTATTATTGCCTAATGCAATAAGTTGCTTCTGGGCACTCAAAGAAACAACTAGAAGAGTTGGAACTTGAAAAGTAAACTTGTATTATTAGCAATAGTGTTAATATTTACTTAATAAAAGCTATCAGCATGGCTATCTAAGTGAAAAAATAATAATAATCATCATAAATATTAATCTTAATACAAAAAAAAAAACTTAAATTCAAATAATTTTTAATTTAAAATTTTTAAGAAATAATTTTGTTATTATTATATTCATTTTAAAACAATTCTAACAAGTCTAAAATTATTCAAATCCAATTATAGAATAATGAAATAATGGGTGGTCAAATAAGTAACGCACCTTATATATGTTGTACAATTGGTATGTCTAACCAATTTTATAACATATAAAATACGACTTCTTCTGTGATTGGATTTGGATGATTTTGGGCTTGATAAAATCGTCTTAAAGAGATGAACACAATAATAACAAAATTATTTCTTGAAATTTATAGATTAAAATTTATTTGAATTTAAAGTTAAAAAAAACCCCTAATATAAATTCCATAAATCTATATGGTCCGTTTATATTACTCATTATAACGGATTGATCGGGCTGAGAAGAATACATTTATTTAAATTGATCCGAATAATTACTGCGTTAACAAAGTCTACTTAAATTAAGATAGAGTGTATTATAAAATGCACAACCGTTATTCGTTAATTTCAAAGAGCTTATCTGGATCCAGGCACTATTTGATTATGGAAAAATCAAATTGCAATTGTTATTTTAAACAAATATCGGATCAATCGGTTATGTGAGATAGGGATTATTAATGCGACGCAGAAAACGATTAAAGCATTTAATACGGAACTTAAAAGGAATTGCATGAAAAACAATGAAACTTATTTAAATCTAACCAAATAGCATACTTAGTACACATTTTTCTTATTAACCAATCAATTGTCGTGATTTTATAATGCATGGCACGTGGTAACTTTAAAATCTTTATTTCCATAGTGAGTTCTAATCAAACAACAAAAAAATCAATTCATAATTCATAAAAATTTTTTTTTCTTTGCATTATCTGAATTAAATTGAATTTGCCGAATAAACAGGAAAACCCCGCGAATTGATAAAAAAAAAAACGAACGAATTATTAAACAAATTTGAATAGCGAGACCGTTGTCTTCATCATCGAACAGAAAATTTTGCCTTTGAAAGGATTGGGCGTATTAACGCCATCCCGCCGTTTCTTCGTAATGCCAAAAACGAATTTTATAAACAAACTTGATCACATGAGAGACAATTGATAATATCCGACTAGCGGTATATTATCTATTGTTAAGTGTGTGTATGCACTTCGGTATCAGGTGGCTTGCTTATGACGGAATTCTGAATTATCGTTACTATAAATTCATAATTTATTCCAACAATCCTTTATATACTAAATATCAAATCAAAAATAAAAAAAAATAAATGAATTTTATATAACAAAAAAAAAAAAAAAAGAAAAGAAAACAAATTAAAATACTAACAGAGATAAATCATATTTAATCATCGACCTCCATATTCCCAAAATTAGTAGGGATTAGACGAAAAAGGAGGTAAAAAACGAGTTTTTTAAATAAGAACCGCTGTTCTTCGAAAATTCCTTGGCGAGGAATCTCAAATGCTATGAATTAAAATCGCATTTATATATACTTTGAATTCTGAATTACGTACGGATCAACTTTTTTTTGGTTTATCTTTTGATCTTGACGCCATTTGTGCACCGTCATCAGTACAAACATTTAATAAATATATCATAAAGTAAATTAATTATTGACAGTTGGTAAACGCGTCGCTTTTTAATTAGTAGGTTTTACCATAAGAAGATATAAACAAAACTTGCATTGGAAGACCTTGTGTATGTGACACTAAAAAGACTATGAACTTTTCTTAGGACAAGCAATTAATATACTTCTTCCAAATGGCATTCTTTACGCCATGGTTAAAACCATTGGGTTTCGGAAAATATTATTAATTACAAGGTATCGAATTAATAAGGAGGCAACCCAATAAGTGCCAAGGATTAATGACAGAATAAATGCTAGTATTGAACATAGTATTAGACATGGAGAAATTTCATTGTTTTTTTTCAAAATATAATCAATGAAATCTATGATTTCATTCGACAAAGAAATCATAAATATAAAATTTGTAATTGCGGATTGTCAATTGACATGTCAACAAATATTCTTCGCTTTCTTTTTTCGATGTATATTGGGTAAAGACAATAAGGCTAATATGCGTACCAATTAAGATATTTGTTATTTTAAAGTATCACAGCTAATCAGCCAACAAACAGAATAATTCCAAGCACCGGAATGGCGAAAAAATGTGTAAAAAAAAAAAATTCAAAAATCAAAAAATCAAAAATGACAGAGAAACTGTACCCAAATATTTGTTCTATCCCACGTTTAGATAATATTTGTATGCGATGTGGGGTTTAATTACTTGAAAGAACGATCTTTTTTTCTTCTTGCATTACTAGCAAATTCATTGTTTATCATAAATAATTCGCATGCCCATACTCCTGAATTCTAGCATGACACAAACCATCAAGTCACACAAAATTGTGACATTGTTTTTCTGTTTACACAATTAACGCCTTCCCTCAACCGATAATTCAAGAGAATCTTGTGATTATCAATAAAACTTAATTGTACGTACGAATTTATTACAATGAATCTTAAACTATAGTGAAAAAAAAATTCGCATGCATATGTTGTGTCTCGAATACAACTTGCTTCAGATACGATTGGCCTAAATTAGGATTATTTTTAGAGTAGGATTAGATTATAATTTAGGCCAATTAATGTTAACTAGTTAATGCTGGCTATTCATCACATAGTTTGGGCCGGCCAAACAATTAAATTTGAGGTACGTACGTCGGTTGTTACCTGAGGCAGAATATATATCTGAGGCACAACATATCGATATGAGATTTATATAATTAGATACATTGAACCCTCTATTTATGGAACTTCACGAGTATGTCACAAGAAAATAAATATTCCTGTTTCATCTTATGATGCACCCTCAAAAAAGAAAATAGAGCTTACCCGACACGTGTGCAAAGCGAAGAAAAAAAAACTTCGAATCATATCTAATCAAAATTTTCTAATTTTATTACATTAATGTTAAGTGTTCAACTCATTAATAATATTAATAATCCAAAAAAAAAATTTTTTTTATAGATGTTCTATTTAGAAGTCGCGGTATGATTGGTTACTCGCTGTCTGGCAAGATTTAATTAAAGTTTTGATTATTTGCTATGCTGATCAGTTCTGTCGATGCGTTGTTTCACAGTCTCGACACTGTGAATTAAGTTTGTACCATACGCCATTTTTTTTTATCGTTATTGAAAAAAATCCCTTTGTCGTCAAAAGCATTGAATGACCTCATATGAATTACCTATATCCACCAATAAAGTAGGTACATTGAATGTTATCATAATAATGCGCAAACTTTACATTATTGGTGTTTTTCTGTGAAAATAAGTTCGCATCACATGGTTTAGACTTCATTATCCCCGGACATTTAGTAAGCAAATAGAAAACCATTCGTCATTAAAAAATTTTTTTGGGGGTCACACATTTTAAAGTTATTCGTTATATTTTGTTGCTTTCTTATAAATATCGCATAATATATATATTACCAGTTAATGAGTTGTTTTATGTGTTTACATTCACAAATAAAATCTTAATCCACAATTATTTCCAATTATTTAGCAGACTAAATTCCTGCTGAATTACATTACACATTCCTAAACCATATTCATCAATATCAATTATGGCTTTCTTTTCACTTTCAAATTCATTAAGATTCATGGCTAAAAGCTTATCAAAACCTTCTTTTAAAAGATTCTCTTTCTTATTGTCATTCGCAAACTCATTTTGCTTTATCATGTTTTAAAAACTCATCAATAGCTAAACAACACTTACACTAGTTTCGAATTTATGATTATATTGTAGTGCACCTACTGATAACATATTGAAAATTGGTCTATTCCTGAAACATGAAAACAATATGTATATTGTCTTCATTTATCAAATTTCAAGAAGCGTCATCTTTTATTTACTTTTTAAGACACTGGTCAGGGTTATGGTTGCAAAAGATAGTGAATCTTGTCCAAAACAAAATTTTACAGAAGTAGTGATATTTCCAATAATATTAATTCAAGAATAATTCTCTTGATTATTGTGTTTGTGAGGTACAGTAGATTGATTGAAAAAAGATTACAAGTTTTTGATAATGAATTTGATAAGGATCACAAAATTATTATTTTGGCACTTTTACTATGATGATATATCGTTAATGTTCATTCAAATATTTATTCCAGATTGTCTTGTAATTAAGTATCTTTTTGAACACAAAAGGGTTTTCCATTTTTAACCAATGCTAAAGGTAATTTCACATGATTTGTATTATAAATTGTCAACAAACACTTCACCTTTAAAGAAATAGTGATAGTGGCTGTCTTATACATAGCACTTGTATGACCACTCGATGATCGCCTATTGTGAATAATCTAATTAACTAAACTGAAAATAAAAATTGTCGATTTCTTAGCATTATTTCTAGTATATAGTATACTAAAACCTATACGTATGCCAAAATTCTTAAGAAAAAAAAAATTTAGATTTTTGATATTTTTCTGCAAAACTAACCACTAGTTTTAGTATACTACTAGAAATAATAAAAAATTAAGAATCTTGGAAAATATTTTCAAACAATTTAATAAGATTTATGAAATTTTGATTTATTTTTGTGATGAATAATTATTAGATGATCATAGTAATTTGAAAAGAGTTATAATCAATTTAGTAATACCAATGTATACTATCCGTCACACTATCTGTTATACAGATCAGTGTGAATTTTCTTTACATTAAAAAAATGCTAAAAAAAATTCTTTGATTTATTCTTTAACATTAGAAGCTTGTTTTAAAATTTGAGTAGTAATAAAAAACAATATTAAATAATATAATTTTAATATTAAAATTGTTATTTTTAATTCAATATTGTCTTTTTTTTATTTTTAAGATGGTGCTTTTTGGCTGCTAAATTTATTAGTTCTAATTTGGTTATTTACACTTTACTACAAACGGGTTTATATATTTTGAAAAATACAACTAGCCATATATACAACTTTTTGTTGCCTAATTTAAGTAGTTTACTAACAGGTTCTGTACTAGTTATTATATTTATATTTAGTTAAAAGATTATTTATTAAAACTCTTTATATTTATATTATCTAAATCAAATTACAATTTTTTAATTTCAGAATTTATTTTTAAGATATATTTATTTAATTTATTAAAGTTTTATATTTTTAATAATCTAGTTTTAACTTTTATAAAGTTTACACCAAGTCTTAATACTAATTTTACAATATTTTTGTTTATAGATTATTTTTTATTATTATTAAAAATTATACTTTGTAGCAATATTTTTATTAATATATTAGAATTAATTATTACAACTATTTTTACAGTAATGAAAGTACAACTAGTTATATATGCAATTTTTGGTTGCTTATTTTAAGTAGTTTGTTTTAAAGTTTTATATTAAATGCTATACTTATAATTTACTAAAAGATTATTTATTTAACCTTTTTAATTATTTATTCTATTAATTAATTTTAATTATTACAAATCGTTTGTTTATACTTATATATATTATTTGGATAGCATGTATCTTTTTTACTGATCTTTAATTTCAAAATAAAAAGAAACAGGTTATAAAAATAACACAAAAACAGACTAGCAAACATTTTTTAAATAACTAATAGAAAAGTTACATTACTTAAAAATACATATAGTATACTAAGGTATAAAGGTTAAGAAAACTTTTGTTAAAATAATTACAAAACACAATAACCTTTTTGATAAGAAAAATAATTTTTTTTGAAGAATTAATGTTATTTTTAAAAAACAAAACATATAATAATTTAAGCAACAACAAATAGTAATTAATAAACAAGACTTGTATCTAATTAGAAAAATAACAAATATCACAAAAATAACAACAAAGTACATAAAACATATTTATAAACATAATAGAAAATAACTTAATCTTAGCATCTGATTAGTTAAAAAGAAATAAGTTGCCAATATATAGATTAATAAATAAAATATATAACTTAAATGTTATACTGTATATTATGTTAAAAAAATGAATAATAGAAACTAATAGATTGCAAAATATTAAACCAAGTTCTTAAAATACTAACAAAAGATTCAAGCAATATAGAGCATATTGCAAAAGACTTAGTAATATATAATTCAAAACATATTATATTATATAACTTGTTACTATATAATTAAATATTAGAAATTTTTAAAATATAAAGATAGATTGGTTTAAAGAAAGATTAACAGACAAATAAGTAAAAAAACTTAGATCAATAAGCTACAATTTAGATTTTTTTAAATATTATAAATATAAATAAAAAAAATTTATCAAAAAAAAAAGAATAAAAAAAATAAAAAAATCAGTTAAAATCAAAGAGACTTAATTTAGTATTAACAAAAAAAGATATCAAAAAAAAAAAACAAAATTAAAAACATAGACTAAGAATTCAAAATACTAAAGGATAAAATAAAAGGTCTTAGTATTGTCATACTACAATACTAAACAAATCAAACTAATATAGTCAAATCAGAAAAGAAAGTAATAACAAAAAATAAAAAAATAAAAAATATAAAAAATATAAGTATAAAGATAACAGAACTAGAAGAAGAACTAAATAATGAAGAAAATAAAAATTCTTTCTAACAGATACAATTGAGCATAGCTAATAGTCTTTAGAAAACTAAATCTATAATAGAAACAACTTTTTTAAGATAAATATGTCAATATATACTTTACTAAAAAAAACTAAAGAAAAAAAATAAAGTATGTTTAGTAGATCTTAGAAAAAAATTATCATATCAAAACAATTAAAGAAATGTTTAAAAATAGAAATATTTAGATAAAAGTAGATTTTAATTATAAACATAGTAAAAATATAGCAATAAATAGAATTAAAAAAAAGATGATAAATAACTCAAACTTATTTCAGAAGAAATCAAAAATAGAAGTTAAATGTCAGAACAAAAGAACAAATACAACTTTAAAAAAAAAGATAAAAATATAGAATAAATAAATTTTTTAAAAAAATAAAAAACAAAGAAGTTTAATACAAAAAAATAAAAAAAGAAAGAAAAAAAATACAAAAATACAAACTAAATTTAAAAAAAAAGATACAAAAACCTATTAAACAAAAAAAGAGCTAAAAACAGATAATTATTTAACAATATAGAATTTGCTAGTAATTATTAATGTAAAAGAAGTAGAATATATATGCAGAAGCATTAGAAGTATTAAAATAGACCAAATCAGAAGATTTAAATACAAAATATTAGCAATAATTTGAACTGAAAAACTAAAAAAAAATATTTTATAGGTTCTACTAGTTGATATTTACAAATTGGCAAAAGTAACTAAAAATAATAAAGACTATAGCCTATAAGATTTGCATAGCCAGTGCACATCAAAACTATTAGAGTTTTCTAGAAATGTATCAAAAGTTTTAGTACTTTAATACTTAAAAAAAAAAAGCAAAGTCAATATATATTTTAATAAATAGAAATAGTAATTAAACAAAATCAACAATAGTTACTTTTATAATACAAAAAGATAAAAGCAATATAAATAAAACCAATAAGATTTAATAATTATTTACTTTTTTGGCAAAAAGATTTAAAAAAATAAAAAATAAAAAGAAACCATACTATAAAGAAAATGTAACTGCAAACAATATATATATAAACTCAGACAATAAAAATATAAGATTAATAAAAATATAAAAAAAAGCAAAAGAAAATAGTAAAAACAAAGAAAAATATGTTATATATCTAGTAAGAAAAGAAGAATTACAATTACAAACTTAAAACCTGCTTTAAGAAATATTCAAAAAATTAGAAAGATTAGAAACATAACAAAATAAACTAAGAAAAAATATATAAGAAAACTTAGCTAATTGCATCTAAAGGTGTCTTAGTTAAACATATAAGCATAAACAAGAAGATTAAAGATTTTTTACAAAAAAAAAGAAGGGTCTTTAAAAAGAAAAAAAAAAGCATCTTTTGGTATAAGAGAAAAAAAGTATAAAAAAATAAAAAAAAATAAAAAACATAGATAGAACAAAAACAACTAAAAAAAATAAATAAAAAATAAAAAAAAATATAAGAATAGTATGCTATAATGTTAATAGGCTTAAAACTAAAAAATGAAAACTAGAAACCTTTTAGGTTGAACAGAAAGAAAAAGAATACCAATTTGAAAATAACAGAAATAAACATTGTAGAAAAAAAGAAAAAAGTTATATAGTATAGTTAAAATATATAATATAAAGATTATTAAATTAGTACAATATTAAATAAGAAAAAAGAAATAAATAAAAGAGTACTAATAGATGAAAAGTAGAAAAAACACATCAGAGCAGTTAAAAAAGTTAATAAATACATATTAGAAATATAATTATATTTTAAACAATTGGAATTAATAGTAATAGGAATATATATTCTACTAAATAACAAATTAATTAGTAAAAAAATATAGCAAAGATTTGTAAAAATAGTAGAAACACAAATAATTATACTAGAGAACTTTAATTACATAGTAGACAATATACTAAACAGTCAATATTTACAAACAACATGTTACAAAAAATTGGCAATATTTAATTAGTTTAAAAAACAGGACTTTACAGATTTTTACAGAAGCTTGTATTTGATAAAAAAGATATACATATGATTAAATTATGAAACTGCAACAAGAATTGACTATACTAGTTAAAAAAATGCAAATTAATTACAATTCAACTACAATTTGATTATAATTTAACTAAAAATCAAAGATTAAATTTTATTTTTTAGTCAAATTCATGTTAAATTAGTCAAAAATTTGATCTATATTTGATCTAAAAAATACTAATTAGTTTAAAATTAGTAATTGATTGGTTAATTTTAAAATTCAACCTAAAATCAGACTTTAAATTTAGATGTATTTTAAATTTTGAACTAAAATCAAACTTCAAATTTAGGTTAAATTTTAAAATTAACTAATTAATCACTAATTTTAGACTAATTAATATATTTTAAGTTAAATATATGTCACTTTTTTTGGCCAATTTTGATATAAATTTGACCAAAAAATAAAATTTGATTTCTAATTTTTAGTCAAATTATAGTTAAATTGTGGTTAAATTGTAGTTAATTTGCATCTTTTCAATTAGTACTATAGCATTAGTTTTACAGAAAACTAGCATAAAAAAGCAAAAAAGTTAACAAATAACAACTACAAGATAATAACAGTAGTAGTATAAATGAAGCATTTAATTGCAAGGTACAGTAGTACAAAAATTAAGCATAAAGACCAAACAAGAACAATATACCTTTATAAAAAAGCAAAACAAAAAAACTAATAAGAATATGCAAGAAAGTTTTAAAATCAATTAGAATAAAAAAAAATAATAAAATATTTAAAAAACAATAAATTAAGCAGAAATGCAGTGCAGATATATTAAATTACATATAGAATATAATAAAATAAGTTATAATCAAAACAGAAACAAACAAATTTTTTTAAAACAATATTCAATACAAAAAGAACCAAAAAAACAAAACCAAAAAAAATACATAATTACAAGCATATTATTAAACTATAACAAATAATCAAGAGAACAAAGAAAAAAAAGAATCAAAAAGTAGATAAAAAAGAAAAAGTTGAAATAAACAATAAGTTTAAAGTTATTAGAAAAAATATAGAAGCAATATTATCAAAGTTACATAGATAGTAGTTAGTAGCCTAATTAGATAATATAAAAGGTTGGCAAAAAATAATTAAAGAAAAAAGAAAAGAAGAATAAAAATGAATTCAGAAAAAACAAATAGAAGAAATATAAACAAAAGATATAAAATAATTAAAACTAATTAAGAATATTGCTAGTCTGCTAAACAAACTATACAAAAAGATAACACTTAACAGATTTATAATATAAAACAAAGAAGAAGTTAATTTAATAACAAAGCCAAATACGGATTTAATTTTATTTTTATTTTTTTTAAAAAGAAAAGTTTATCTTCTATTTCTTTATTAATTAGTTAATTTACATATATAGAATACATGTTAAAAAAACTAAACTAGAAGAGATAGAGATAAAAGCTAGTTTACTCTTAATCTATTCTTTGTTAAAATGGTTAGTAAATCTTTAATCTTTAATAAAGTGATAAAAAGAAGATTATTTATTAGTAATATAACATTATATTTTTTAATTTAATATTGATATTAGGGTTGGTTTAGTTTTAGTTAATATTGAAGACTGTAGTAATGATGAGTTAAAAAACTAAATTGTGTTGTATTGCTTTAGAAGTAAGCCAAAGCTCTTTATATATTGTAGTAATAATATTATGATATATAAGAAAAGCATATTTGTTTTTTTTGTTTGTTGTTTTCAAAAAGTACCAATATGTTAGTAGTTATTAGTTTTAGTGATATATACTTATTAATATAATTTGTAACAAAGACTTAAGTAAAAACATATATATTGTAATATAGTATTTTTAAGTTATTTGAAGTTTTTTGCACTGTATCTTTTATTAAAATTGTAAAACATATATAATTTTAGAAACAAGTTAAGAGGTGTATTATATCTTTTAGTGCTACTATAGCATCTTAAACAAAGATAATTTGAATATTTGATAGTGTTTCTCTAATGAAGAAGAAAATGAGTAGATAGTTCTTTTGATAGTAGCTTAATTTTAAAGTTTTTTAGTGCTAAAGAAAAAGAATCAGTCACTAAGGCTAAGGGTTTCTCTTTATATAATATATATTGCATAGTTAGTGACTAGTTAATTTTGTTTTGCAGAGTATGTCAGTATAAGATTTGCTGTTAGTTAAACCAATTCATCCTGTTTGTAATTTAGCAAATTTGCTTTAAAGTAGTTTTTAGCAAATATGTACAAAGATTATTAAAAAGCTTTAGAGCAAAATAATTGTATAAAAACTTTTGTAATGTGAAATCTAATAGAAAGATATTGTTTTGAGCTTGGAAAATTTTGAGTTTTTTGTCAAATGTAACTGTTAAAATTTGGTTATATGTTATTGCTTTTAGTATCAGAAAGAGATAGGTATATTGCTGTTTATCTAAACTAGAATAGTTATGTAATTAAACTGATTATATAAAGGTAATTATATTTACAAACAAAGAGTTGTTGGTATATATTTTTATGTTGATGCTAGGGTTCATTGTAGTAAATACAAAGATTAACAGAGTTATTAATATATTTAAATAAGAAGGCTATATATTAGTAAAACAACTAATTGAAGTATTGTCTTAATGCATATACTGTTTAAATGCTTAAAAACTCATCTAACAAATGGTATATATTTAAATAGTATTAACTGTATTAGATATAGTAACTAGTGTAAAATCTTTAAGTAAACTACTTAAATTAGCAATAACTAAAGTTATATAAGTAACTAATTGTATACTTTTCTTATAGTTGCTCATTGTGGCTGTTGTAATATAATTACAAAACTAAAATATATTATTAATAAAATTCTAAATTACAAGTAATTATTATAATATTAAAAAACAAAGTTATAAAATTTTTTAAAATTTAAAAATTTTATTTATATTTATATATATATAATGAACTTTTTAATATATATTTTATATTTATATTATTTAAAAATATATTAAAAAAATAGTGATTCTAATGTAATGATCGGGTTGTTATTCTTCAAGTAGCAGATCTAAAATTCAAATTTTATCTACAATAAAATTTAAAAATTAATTTATATTATGAAAACTGTTTTTTGTTGATCAGTTGGCCTTATATAACTGTAATCTAAGTTAGGTTTTATTTGTTATTAAGAGTTTAGAGCATTTATGCAAAATGTAACATTATATATATATATAGAAAAATGTTAACAATTAGTATTGTATAAGACTTTGATGCAAACTTATAATAATACTACCAGGTGCAAAAGACTAAAAAACTAAGAAAATAAAATCTTATTTTGAAATTTTTAAGTAAAAAAATAGTACAAACTTTTGATAATGCTATTGAACTAATAAAAGTCTATAAAACACTTTTATAGAAATAGACAAATAAATCAGATAACAAATGTATAGAGAAGCATATGACTAACTAGGCTACTAGAATCACTAAAAGAAAAGAATACTAAAGTATATTATACTAGGCAATCTAAATTAGAAGTCTGAAGAGCCTGTTAGTTCTGAGTTGCTATTAGTAGAGAATAATAAAAAAAATATTAAAAAGATATATACTAAGATTTGAATAAACTTTAAAAAAGTAAAGATAGTATAATATAGTAGTTTTTAATAAGCTTTTGCATAAGCTTGGGCTATTTATAGATAGTATTATAAGAGCTAAGCTAGAATGCTAAATTTTAAACCTTAGAATAAAAGTAAGAGCTAGAAGCCAAACTCTTATATATAAGAGCAAAGCTTAGTATATTATTATACTTGACTCATATTTTAGAAAATATTTATTAAAAATATTAATATTATGAATTCAAAGTTATATGAACATAAATGCATAGATCTAGCTAATCAATTAGATTTTTTTGCTTATATGTATAACTTATAAATATGTAACAAAAAATAAAATTAATAGCTTCAGATACTGATATAAATTGTTAAAAAGAACAATACTATTTTTTTTTTTTTTAACCTTAAGCAGTTATGCTAATATTTTATTAAGGTTCTTGAAACTATATACATTTATAATTATATAGAATTTTCTAATACCTAAGTCTAGCATCACTTGGCCATCCTATTGGTACTAAGTGCAACCTGCTATACTATCTTAATTAGAAATAAACTGCTTGTCTAACTACTTAAAGCCATATCAGAAGAGTCTTTTCTCTTCTGTAACAAGCATATCAATTGTTTTTCAAGCTTTTTTCTTTATTTAGTTTATTTTTTCTATTTTTTTTTTCTTTTTTTCTTTCTTTGTCAACTTATATTTCTCTGTTCTACTTTCTGACCTTCTTTTAATTCAAGCACTTTTTTTTATTTTACTTGTTATGTTGCTTTTCTTTTTCCATTCTTGTATTTTTTTACATCAAACTCTCTATACTTAGTTATAAAATGTATTCTATACTGTTCTTGTTACTATGTCTATGCATCTCTGTATTGCCTATTTATCTAGAATCTGACTGATCCTTTTTTCAACCTTATTTGTAGTTAGTTCTTTTATTAGTGCTCTTCTGTTAATGCTTTTTCTTTGCTTCTGTTTTTCTGAATATTGCCTTATATAGCATTTAAGATAGAATTTTTGTTTTTTCCTTGTCTTTAAGGCTATTTCATGCTGTTGCTATTGCTACCTTTTGGATCCTATTCTACAGGCTTTTTTGTTCAATGCAGTTTGCTATATATGCTTAAGTTTCTTTTTTGCCTTTTTAATATACTTAGCAATCTGCTATTATATATATTTTTGGTCTTCTTCTGTTTAATTCTTCTAATGTTGGCAGATTATTTATTATGCATTTGATTGCTGTTGCTCTTTTTGTGCTAAGTTTTCTTGTCATACAGTATGTGCCTTTTGTTCTATTCATCTCTTTTTAAAAGCTTGACTAATTGTATTAAATATTCTTTGTTTCTGGTTCTAGCATTTGAATTAGATTTGTTTCTTTCCAACTGGCTTTAATTCTAGTATTCATGACTATTTTGCAAAGACAACCTTTCTGTTTTCCTATTCTAGATAGTACTCTATTCTGTCATATTTGATCTGCTTTATAGATATTGTTATTCTATATTTTGCTTTTTTTTTGCAAGTATATCTGCTCTGTTATTCTACTTATCATTATTATAACTCTTGACTTTAACTAATTCTATTCTATTACTCTTACTTTTAACTAGATCTACAATATTCATTACTCATATCACATTTTTCTTTTTTAGGACTTTGTCATTTTCTAAACCTTGAATTGCTCTATTAATATATTTTAGTGCTGTTAGGCTATCTGTATGCACTTTTATATTCTTTCACTCTAATATAGTTAAAATTGTTAGCTATATTGCTGCCAATTCTGCCTTTGTTGCTAAAGACCAATCTTCAAGTCTCAATGCTGCTTCTTTCTCTGGCCAGTCTTCTTTATTGCTTATCTGTACCTAACCAATACCATCTTTTCTATAATATTTTCTCTTTTTTCTTTATATAATGCTTTATCTGTATAAAAGGTATATTTGTTTTTGTTTCTTATTTTGTTTCTCATTAGGACTTCTATTAAGTAAGCTGTAATTTCACTATTTAATTTTTGTTTTTAATTAATTCTATCTCTAATTCTTCTATTTGTTTTAGCCTAATTAGTTTTTTTTTATTTTTTTTTATTTCTTCATTGTTCTGTTTTCTAGTATTTGTTCTAACATTGCATTAATTTTGTTACTGCCTTTTTTTACTAATATTTCTAAAACTGCTTTAATAATATTATTCTATCTTATTCATCTTTTGTAGCTGTTTATTATTTGTTCTGTTCTGTTTTTATACCTTTTGCATTTACTTATTTCAGTATGTGTTTTTCCTTCTACTTTTCACAAATGCCAATGTTTAGCTAAAATCTTTTTCTTTTTTTTTCTTGCTATTTTGCTAAGTAGTTGGTTGTATTTTGGTTCATGTATGATTCATTCTTTTTTTCTTTTGTCTTTAGATATTTTTGTTTAGTTAATCATTAATGCCTAATTATTATAGCCACTGATCTTGTATTGGTTATATATTTTTTTGCTTATTGTATTATTAACATTTTTTCTTTTATTTTACTGAACTATTTGGCTTTTTTTTCTTTATATAACAGTTCTTGAAGACTTTTGAGCTATCTTCATGTGATTAGGCTCTCTTTTTTTAAGTTGATAGGTTGGTTCATATATAGCAAACTCCATTCATTTATTGTACTACCAATTGCTGTCTATAATTTAGTTTTGACTAAGTCTCTTATTCTTATCTCCTAACTATATACTTTCTATAGGTGGTTTTCTGTTCTAATATTTATTTTTATCTCTTTTGCCTTGACTATTGTCTAACAAGCTAGATTGTGCTTCCAATATTTTATTTCTTCTGGCCTTTTTTCTAACTCTCAAATATCTTTTATTAAGCCTGCTTTCTGGTACCCTTGAGCTATTCTGAGCTTTGTTAAATCTTCTAGTGTATTCTTTCTGTTAAGTCTTATAAATAGACTGCTTATTTGCTTTGTTGCTATCTTTTAACTTAGTAATTTACAGTTTTTTAGATCTTTGTACTTAATTGTGCAGTTGTTTGTAGTTTTTATCATGTTGCACTTATGTTTGGCCAAACATATTATCAGTTAATAGATCTTGTTTATCATCTTTTCTGACATTTTTGTTAATTGCAAAAGATATCTTAATTTCAGAATTATTACTATATTGTTTATATATATAATTTAGCTTATTGTTATTTTTTTATATCTGAGGTCTTTGACTGTTTGACTAACTATTCCTTTTGCTTTTTGTAGACAAATGACTCTTTCATTTTGCTGTTTAGCCAAATTCCTAATGATCTTACAATTTTGTTTTTTTGGTTTTTCTGTTATTCTACTTTGTCTAAATGTAATTTATCTATCTTTCTTTTTTTGTTTGGAGTTTATTACTATAAGTTTTGACTTGGCTTTATTTATTTTAATATTATTTGCTTTAAAAAACTTTTTTGCAATTTCAAGAATTTTTAGTAGTTGATCTTTGCTTTTTGTGATTCATATAGTATTATTTGCATATGAAATTGCTACTTGCCTATGTTTTGTGATACAATTAATGTCTGTGATGCTTAACATTTCTTGTTCTACTGTGTAGCCCAATGATTTATTCTCTTGAATTCTTTTCAATAACAGATCATAGAAAAGTCATCAAATTAGTAGAAAGATTATCTTTTTTGGTTTATACCATCTCCTGCTATTATTTCTTTTGTTAGACTATATGTTGTAATTACTTTAAATCATTATTTACAAAAGAGGTTAATAATGTATTTTATTGTTTTTTGGATATTTTGACTCTTTTGAGAGCCTACTCTAAGCTTTTCAATGGGACTGAGTTAAATGCCTTCTTTATGTCTTGCAGAAGTATTCATGTTTCTTTATTTTTCTCTTGTACTTCTTCTATTATTATATTTAGTATATATATTGGTTGCTTTATTAAGTTGTCAGGCAAACTTGCATAGTTTGGCCTTTTGAGTATTCCTCTCTTTATTAATATCTTGGCCAATCTTCTTGTTATCACTTTTATAACTAACTTTTTAAAGGTCTTAATTAGTGCTATTGGTTTAATATTGTTTAGATTATATTCCTAATCTATATCTTTTGGGATTGGATAGACTTGTGCTATTTTTCACTTTTTTAGCATTTCTTTTGTTTCTAGTATTAGGTTTGCAAAAGCTCTAAAAATTTTTTGTGATCTCTTCTCTACTCATTTTATTAAAGTGTAGCTTATGCCTAAAATCTCTAAGACTGTATTGGCTTTAAGTTCTCTTAATGTATCTTCTTACTTTTCTTCTATTATTTTTTTTTCTAATTTTCTATATCAGGATTCCTTGATCCATTCTTTAGGATTGTATATTTCTTTTTATTCTTCTGGCATCTTTTCTAGCTTGCTTCTTTATTTTCTAAATTGATTCCCAAAATGTTTTATCAGACTATTTAGAACATCTTTAGGTTCTGTTGTAAGACTAACTTCTTTTTCATTATGAGTTATGAATCTGTTAAGAATTATCTTTTTGTATAGTTTGTTTAACAAGTTAGCAATCATTTGTTCTTGATCAGTTTTTATTATCTCGCATCTTTTACTTATATTTTCTTCTATTTGTCTTTTTTGTGCTTGTTCTTATTCTTCTTTTCTTTTGTCTTTCAGAATCCTTTGCCAATCTTTTATTTATCTAACTAAGCTTCTGACCATTGTTTGTATGGCCTTAGTAATACTATTTCTATTTCTTTGCCAATGTCTTTAAGTCTATTGCTTATCTCTTCTTTGTCATCTTTTTTTATCTTTTGGTTTTTTCTTGTTTTTATTTTTTTTATTATTTGTTGTAGTTTAATTGTATATCTATGCTGGAGTGACTTCCTTAGATGATATCTTCTGTTTGGCTTTGTGTTAAATATCTTTTTTTTCAGAATTTGTTTATTTGCTGCTTCTGTTATGACTTCTTTTATTGCATTCTATATGTAGTTTACTAAGTCTGTACAATACATATTGCTCATTTTATTATCTTTTAATTGCTTTAGCACTTTTTTCTACTCTAATTGTACTTGGAGCTCTTTAGTATATTCTTTCCAATCTTCTTGTTTTGCTTCCTTATATAGGTATATTGTTCTTATCTGGTTTTTGCATTTAATTTTTGCACAATTATAGTTATAAATTACATGCTTTACCCATATGTCTGTTGTTAGTATCTTGTGGTTACTGTTTGTTATACCTTCTGCTTTTACTATATTGGTTTCCTGAAGGTCAGCTGTGACTGATTCTAATAACCAAATATAGTCAATTCTTGTTGTTGCTTCTTGACTTGACCATGTATATGTTCTTTCTGTTAGATGCAAGCTTCTGAAAGATCTGTAAACTCTTGTCTCTTAAGCCAGTTAAAGATTGGTAGTCTTTTGTATTCTGTTGTTTGTAGGTGCAATCTGTCTAGTATATTGTCAACTGTATGATTAAAATCTTCAAGTATAATTATTTTTGTATTCTTTTTTCTGTTTGTTACTATTTTTACAATTTTTTGTTATATTTTCTTACTGATCATTTTGTCATTTGATGAAATATATATTCTGATTACTATTAGTACTAGTTGTTTAAAGTATATTTTTACTTCTATAATATATTTACTAAACCTTTTAACTGCTTCAACATATTTTTTTTAGGGTTTCATCTATTAAAATTCCAATATCTGATCCTTTTTTCTTATCCAATACTGCACTTGCCCAGTAACCTTTAAATCTTATATTGAGGTTATATAACAAGATTTTCTCTTCTTTTTCTATAATATTTGTTTCTATTATATTTAGAAATGCTATTTTTTCTTTCTCTGCTCAGCCTAGCAGATTTTTTAATTTCTATCTTCTGGTTTTAAGTTTATTAACATTGTAACATGCAATTTTTATTTCTTTTTTTTCTTTTTTTTATTTTTCTTTTAATTTTTTGTATCTTGTCTCTGTGTTTTCTGCTTTCTCTTTTCTTTTTCTTTTCTATTCTTCTTTTGGGTTAAAAGATTTGTTTTTGTTTCTTTTTTTAAAGATCCTTCTCTTACTGTGCAAAAAATCTTTGATCTCCTCATTTATATTTATAGATTCAACTAGGATACCCTTAGGAGTGATTAGCTAGGTTCTTTCTAGCTGTATCTCTAGTCTCTTCTAATCTTTCTAATCTCTTTCAAATTCACTCTAAAATGTTCTTTATATGTGGCTTTTTTTTTGTCTTTGTGTCTTGAATCCTTTTGATCTTTTTCTAAGGTTTTCTTCTCTTTTCTTTTTTGTATTTGTATCTCTTACTTGGTTTTTTTATGTCAGTTTTGAGATTCACTTCTTTCTTTTAGTAAAGTACCTTCATAACTTAACCTATTTTTGTTTCTATTCTTGTTTGAATAGGTCTTATTTCTTTGTCTTTCTCTGCTGTTTTTATTTTCTTCTGCCTTTGAGGTCTGGCTGAATCTGTTTCAACTTTTTTCTCTTTTTATTTTAAGACTTTCTTTTATTCTTGTCTCTTTTTTTTCTTCATTTATCCAATAAACTCTGAAGTTGTTATATAGAATCAGTTTTGTTTGGGCTGCATTCATGTTTTTTTCTGTTGCAAACATGACTATTACTATTCTTTTTTGGTTTCCATTTCTATTTGAAGAAATGTGAACTGACTTTACATCTTTGCTTCTTAGATATCATAACAGTAATACTTTTGAGGCATTTCTGAGTAGTTCTGTAAGTTTTGCTATATATTTTCTCTGTTTTTCTTTTGCTTTATAGTTTTTTTTTCTTTTGATTATTCATATTAGTTTATTATTATTAACCAGTATGGCCCATGAGATATCTTCTCTTTCAACTACTTCTATTTGCACTATTGCAAGTGCTTTGTGCTTTGATTTTTTAATTCTTACTACTTGGACATTCTTGAATTTTCTATAGATATATTCTAATTCTCTTCTGTTGATATCTGTTGGCAAGTCTCATATTGTTATATACTCTTTGTCATTGGACTTCTCATCTGTTTTATAGTCATTTAAGTCAGTCACAATCTTGTTTTCTTCCTAGTTGTATATCTTTTTATCATTTTTTGCTGTGCTGTTTCTTCTTTTTTAGTATTTTTTATTATATAATTACTGTTTTTTTTTTTGTTTTCTCTCTTTTTTGGTATTAATTTATACTAGTCATCTTCTTTTCTACTAATTTTTTATACTGCTTTGTTTCTATCATATTTACAATCAAAGTCTATCTTTATCTATAAGTTACTTTTTTTGAAGACTTCTTTAATAACTTTAACATGTTCATTGTTTTTTAGTAACTATTTAATAAATTTTATACATTTTTTTGTTGTTCCTGACATATTATATACTAGTATGTTGGTGAGCAGACTGTTATTTTGATTGCAGTTTTTCCTGCTTGGTGCCTATATGCTTTTTTTAAGTAGTGTTTTAACTATATCAATTTCTTTTATAATTTCTTAACTTCTTTTTTGACTTGTTATATCTTCTATTTTTAAGTTTTGTTTTATATTTCTCTTCAAGCTTGTTGTGATTTGTTCTTGTTCTTCTAGTTGGTTCTTATATTTTTTCTCTTGGATAGAATGCTGTACTTCTGTTTGTTTGTTATCTAAATAACTTATCTTTGTGTTTGCCTTTTTTTGCAATGCTTCAATATCTTCCTATAATTTTCTTTTATTTGGCTCTTTATTAATTATATTTTTTTTTGTGTTTTTTTATGTAGACCTTCTTGTTTTTCTATAGTTACAGTCTTTTGTTATTGCATATCTTTTTTTTTTGTTACTACTACTTTTTGCATTTGCTTTATTATGTTTAGTTTTTTCTCTGGCTGTTCTTTATTTTTTTTTGTATTAAAGTAACAATTTTGCCTGTCCGTCTTTATTAAGTAATATATTATTATATAATTATATACAAAATTTATCAATGAAAATACAACTAGTCATATGTATAACTTTAGTTATTACCTAATTAAGGGTTCTGCTCAAGGGTTACCTACTAGCTGTTATACTTGAGATCTGCCTGTGAATCATCTATTTAAACTTTCTGGTTTCAATCCTATTGCATATATGCAACACTTATATTACTATATAGACATATCAGATTAGGGCTATCTAATTATTATTTATATCAAAGTATCACTATATTGGATATTATCAGGTATTTATAGTTCTTTGAATTTACTCTCAATGCAAACTTATTAAGTATGGTATTAAGATTACCTCTTAGATTTATCCAATTTTAGTAGATCTTGTATCTACTAGAACCAGTTTAGTATTAGAAGTATTTGAATTTCAGTAAGTCCATTCCTTTTTTATAGTTTCCTTTTATATTTACTATATTACCTGCTAGTATGTCTTTTCTTCATTTTAGGTATGTTCTTTGCTTTTCTTGCATCAAGCGCCAACTTTCTATATTGGAAAACTTCTTTCTAGGAACTTCTTTATACACCAATCTTTTAATCACATAGACTTGGCTACAGAGCTTTATATACATTCATATGCTTTTGTAAATTATAGAGTTTTTACCTCTAGCTAGAATTGAATTATTGACCTTGTTTGTAAAGAAAGAGGTGTCTAGACCACTAGACTACAGGATCTTATCCCTTTTCTGGCTGTTCTTTTTCAGCCTTTATTATTATTTTTTTTGTTATTTGTAAAAGAGCCACCTTATTTGGGTCTTGCTCAGTAGGCATTGCTACAATTCTATTCTCTTTTAAAAGAACAATACTATGAATATAGCAATAGTATTTACTTTTTAATAGCTTTTAGAAAGGATAAACACCTATTTAATCAAATTATTAATAAGAATAACCTTATTTATAATGATCTAATTGCAATGCATATATTAAGTTGTAACTTTAAACTAAGTTTATTCAAGTTTATAATATAACAGAATAGTAATTTGAACCAAAAAATATATTCTCAATCAGTTAACTAAACTGAATTGTTTTATGTTAACCAATTATAACTGGTTAAGATTAATAATTTTTCTTATCTATAGATATAACCTAAAGATGTTTCAACTATGTGATAATTCATTAGTTTTAGCTGCTTTTTTCTTATTGCTAAAACTATATAATACTAAGTGATACATGATTTGGGATGTTTTAAATAGTTTGCATCACAATACTACTTTTACTTTAGAAATTTTCAGAGCTTTACTTGAATTTTTGATTTACTTTTGCTTGTCTCTTATGTTCATTCAGTTTCTTTTTGGACCTTTCCTTATTTACATACTTTATTAATTTTACTAATCAGTTATTCAATTTTCAACTAGTTGTACTGGGTCAACTGATTAAGAATTTGCTCAACCAGTTATTTGAAATTTATTTGAGTCAGATCAGTTAACTGATTATAGTTCAACTGATTTAAATCACTATAACAGAAACAAATAAAATTAACTTATTATTAATAAAACCTTATTTTATGATAATCTGGAATAATGCAAATATAGAGTAATAACTTTATAAACTGATCAATATGAGTTTATAATAGAACTAAAACAAATAAGAATTAAATTTAAAAAATTTTAAGAGTTTTAAGAGTTTTAAAAATTTTATGAGTTATGCTTTATTTATAACAAAATTAAATAATATGCATATAGAATAATAACTTTATTTCAATCAAGTTTATAATATAACAAAAACCAATAAGTATTGAATTTAAAAAATTTAAGAGTTTTTAAGAGTTATGCTTTGTTTATAACCTTTTAATACAAAACAATTAATTAAAAACTTACTATTAAAAATAAATAAAAATTACTAATAAAACCAATTAATAAAATTAACCAAACTTATTTAATTAACAAAAAAAAAAGTTACTAACAAAACTGTGTTAATATAAAATAAAAAATAAAAACAAGCTATTATTAAACTAAATATAGATAATTATAACTTGAATAATTATGATCTAAATGATTATAACCAGAATAACTATAATTAAGATAACTATGCTCAAAATAACTATAACTATGATAACTATAATTACAATAACTACAACCAGAATAATTAAAACAAGAATAACTACAATCAAAATATTACAAATAAAATAAGTTTAAGTATTTTGTTTTAATATTAGAAGTACCAAAGTTATCTATTACTAATTTAGTTAACTTACAAAAAAACAAGTCTTCTGTCTAGGCAATTTTTTTTATTAACAAATAAACAAAAAGCTATATGCAATTATTGTAAATATCATTAAGTTATAAAAAAAATACTAAAACATTTTATTTTTACTATTACCTCAAATTATACAAAAAGTATTAAAAATCAGTTTTTAAAAAAGATTTAGCAATACTACTTAAAGGTCAAATGCAATTGAAGTTTAGTTTAATAATCAAACCTTCAAATAACTTAATTCAAAAAAATTTAGTTGATATAATAATTAAGTTTTCAGTTTATAGAAAAGCAAAAGTTTTCAAATATTATTTAATAAATTAGTATCTAATTTTACTATTAGTGCTAATATAATAAAATGAAATGTTATAAAAGCAATATAATATAAAAAAGGCTTATATCAAAGAAATTCTTCAAAGTGCAAAGAGCAAAAATCTCTTCACCTTGTAATATTTGGATATCACTTTAGCAACTTGAATATCTATCAATTACTGCATACTTTTTTAATAAAAACTAAAATCTTATTTTTATTTTACTATTATTTAAATTAATTCTCTTTCCTTATTTTGAAGCCAATATCATCAATTGTATTAAAATAGCAACAGATAAGCATTTAATTACTAATAAAGTAATAAAAAGTTAATAATGCATTTAATTTAGATTAATTATATTAAAAAATGCTATCCCTTAGATTGTAGGCCAACATAGGCAAATTTGCCTGCGTTTTTGCATTTTTTTAGCTCTGATCTACTTTTTTAAATTGTTAAAATATATAAATAAAATTTG
>CAJVQA010000367.1:0-35766 GCA_910591915.1 Cetraspora pellucida
TCAATATTGCACTGAGATCTTGTATTGATATTTTGAATTCTTGAATTGATGTGATTAATGTTAAGATTGTTGTTAGGCTTTTTCAAAATTTTGATTAAGTGACCAAGTTCTTTAAGTGATAGATGGAGTGAGGTACTGTGAGAAGAGTATTGGTAGTTATAGCTACGTTTGTGTGATTTTTTGTTAGGATATATCATAATATTTCAATCAATATATATTAACTTTTTGATATATATTAATTAGTAATTATCCAAAAATTTTTCTGATGTAAACTCTGCTAAATTTTTTAAGTTTAATTAAGCAACAGACATACTTCTTTTCTTTAATATTGTAAATACATTTTGGGATTCTTTAGAAACAAAAATAGTCCTTCTTGTTATTACTTTAATAAATGGCTTTAATTATAAACTGTATTGATACTCTCTCTCTAGAATAATTCTTACAGGCAAGGTTTATCTTCTTTTAGTAAAATAAAGTAAAGTTATTAGTATTGTTTTACTTTTTCTAAACTGCTTCAGAGAAGAGTATAGTTTCTTGACAATGTCTAACAGAAGCTATACTTTTCTTTTAAATATTGCATATACTTATAAGAGATTCTCTATGCTGTATTATTGTTATAGTATGAAAATTAAGAAGACTTTTACCTATAACAGTATATTTGCATTAGTAAAAATTAAGACAGTTAGTAGAATAAGTAGATAAATAAATACAAAAACCAGAGTATTTAAATAAAAAACTTACAGACAGGTTCTAAATATAACAACTAATATAGAATTTTTGAGCAGACTATTTAAATTAGACAATAACTAAAGTTGTACAAGTGGCTAGTTGTACACTTTTTCTATAGTTGTCTTTCATATCTATTGTAATATAATTACAAAGTTAAAACTTAAAACTTACTATTAATAAAAATCTAAATTACAAGTACTCACTTTAATATTAAAAAAAAGTAATTTAATAAATAAAGTTGTATTGTTAAAAGTTACAGATTAAACAAATAAATAAAAAATAAATAATAAATAAGTAATAGAAAAAAAATTTGCTATTTTTTTATTTTATTTACCAAATAATAACAATATAACAGCAGCATAATAGCAACATAATAATAAAATAATAAGAAGTTTGTTAATATAAATAATATAATAATAATATAATAGTAAAATAATAGAGCAGTTCTATTATTTTACTTTTAGTCTTTATAACTAAAAATAAATAATAGAACTGTTTTGTTATTTTGCTAATATATTACTATTATATTATTCATATTAACAAACTTTTTGTTATTTTACTATTATTCTACTATTATATTGCTATTATACTACTATTATTTAGCAAATATAAAATAGAATAATAGCAGATTTTTTTTGTTATTTATTTATTATTTACCTTTTATTTATTTGTTCAATCTGTAAATATTAAAGAAAAAAACAATATTTTGGATTTGGTTTTTTTTTAGTATTAAGATAATCTTTTTAGGGTGTTATTTTATGATGATGGGTTGCCATGGCGACCCTATATGAATGGCCAATCAAAATCAAGCATGTGACTACCTAATATGTTGCTTATTATTACCCAATAAAAATTTTCTACAAAATTTCTAACTTTTATAATACAAAAACACAAAAAAAAATTTCCTAACCCTAAATATGATTAGTTGCTATATGTAGGGTCGCCATGGAGACGGGTCTCTATTTTATTTTTTCCATCTTTTTAATATATTTTGATTTTGTATAAATAATAAAAAATTAAAATATATAAGAAAGTTGTTATAATAGGGTTTAAAATTATAAATATATGAAGTTTTATAATTAGTATTATAGGGGTGTAGTGACTTAGTGAAGTGGTTAAGTTGTCAACCCCCCAAGTAGTAGGCTATAAGTTTAAAACTACCAATGGCGAAAATTTGGATAATCACCTATGTAATATATAGATGATATTACAGCAACAGTATTCTGTTGATTAGTTGAGATAAGATACCTGTAACTATAGTCGCACCAGCATGACTGGCAGGTCATGGGGCATCTGTGTAACCTTGGTCACACAAAGGAATGCAAACCGGTACCAGGTAGTGCAAACCTAAAACAAGTCCTTGTAGCTATATAAATTTGTAGAACTGAGAAACTGAAGCCCACTTGGGAAGACCCAAATAGAGAAGTAATACAGATCTTTGACAGTACCACTGTAAAGACTAAACCTAAAAAACAGATACCAATATGGAGGAGCCAAATGGGCAAAAACCTCAGGTGAGGGGTACCACCAACCAGGCTGCCAGAATCGAACTGAAAGAAAAGAATATCAGGCCAGTTCAATATACCAAGAACAGGTTATAGTTCTTTTGGGCTATCTGGATTGGAAGTTTGGAAACAAAGCAGAGGTATACTATAAGTACTAGAGATATACTGTGAAGTAAGTGCTGAGATCTGAGTGAACTCTACAAGAGCTAGCCTTGTTAATATTTTGTAAAGTGGGTAGGTAGTTAACAAGAGAGTACCCTGGAACCTTACAATCATGTAAAATGCTCTGAAATGTGTAATGGCTTAACGGATGTACAAAAAGGGAAGGCTAAATGTTGGGTTAAACAGCATTTAGATGTATGGGAACCAGATGTTACTTACCTGAATGCAGTATAAGGATCAGAATGTTTAAATAAGTACCTTTCTAGTAGGTTACAGGCATGACAGCTAGTATAAAACCCTTAGGTGGACTACTTAAAATAGGTAACCAAAAGTTACACATGTGGCTAGTTGCACACTTACCTTGTACAAGTTCAATATAATGCATTAACTAAAATACAATAAAGGCAGTAGCTACTAATAACATCGGTCTTGAACAAAAAAAAATATAATAATTAGTATTATTAAGATTCAAGTTATGTTTCTTAAAATAAAATTATAAAATAGTTTTTAAAAAAGAATATTTGTTTTTTTGCAAAAACTTTTACTATTTAAAGCTTAGCTATTATATTTGTAAAAAAATTTATAGTTTGCTCTATATGTTGAATTTAATTATTATTTTTTTATTTTTTTATATAAATAAGCTTTTCTTTTATCTACTTATATTATTTTTCTTATTAAATACTATAGTTGTCTTTTTTAATAAGATGATAATTGTATTTATAAAATTTGTAAAAAACAAGTTTAGTAAAACAAATTTATTTCACTTTTTTTAAAAAGAATAATTTTTTTATAAGAATAAGAATTTTAATAAAAGATTGTTTTTGCTTTAAAAAAAGCTTTATCTTTATAAAATTTAGTAATTTAAGAATAGTTAGATAAATTACCATATGTGCAATCAAAATATATAATTATTTATACAAAAAAGTTAGTATTAATAAGTTTAATAATAGGGAAGTTAATTGCTTGTTGTTTGTCTATTTTATTTATATTATAATTTTAAATAATAATATTTTAATAAATAGTTAAATATAGTGTATAGTAACCTAGTAAAGTGGTCAGATTGTCAATCTTCCAAGTGGTAGATTGAGTGTTCAAATCCTATCAATAGTGATAATTTGGATAATTACCTATATAATATTCATATTATAGCAACTGTTACTAATAATTGAATTAGAATACCTGTAATAGCAATTATACCAGTATGACTGGCAGATTATAAGGCATCTGTACAATGTTGGAGTTATACAAAGGAATACAAATCAACAAATCAAATAGTGCAAACACTAGATAAGTTCTTGTAGTTGTATAAATTTACTGAAATTGGGTAACAAGAAGTCCATTTAAGAAGACTTAAATAAAGAGATAGTTAGATCTTTAACAGTCTTACTGTAAAGGCTAGTCTAGCGAAACAGATACCAAGATTATAGTACCCAGTTGTAGTAGCCAGATAGGCAAGTTGGAAGTTTTGAAGGTATCACCAACCAGGCCATCAAAACAAACCAAAAGAAAAGGTTATCAGGCTAATCTAATATATTGATAGACTAATTATAGTCCTATATAGGCTATCTGAATTAGGAGTTTGGTAAAAATGCTAAATAAAAGGCAGAAGTATACTAAAGTATTAGAGTTATGCTGTGAAGTAAATGCTAAGATTTGTGTAAACTCTATAAGAGCAAGTAGTTTAATAATTAAGCTCTGACTGCAAGTATTAGTTTTGCTATAGTAATACTTAAGTTAGTTGTAAAAATAGATACAGAAGGCTCTAAGAAGTTTATCTTGAAAATAAATTAGTTCTAAGGTTGAAATAATGATCTGAACATCTAAGTATAATCCAGTAAGTTAATACAGATTACAAATTTAGAGAGTTTAAAGTAAAACATCCAAGCAGAAGTGTTAGATATAGCAATTGGTAAGGAACCTTTAGGCAGACTTCTTAAATAGGTAATATAGAAAAGTTATATATGTAGCCAATTGTACTCTCTTCTGTAGTGGTTTATAGAATCACATTACCAATAAAACATTAATAAAAGTTAAAAGACCAAAGAGGTTATCTTAATATTAAAAAAAAAATTAAATAGTTAAATATATATTAATACAATAACCTAATATTTGAAATATTTAATAACAGTTACTCTACATAAACATTATAACAAATTGTATGACATAATACTAACTACTCACAACTAACTTTTATATTGATAAATTAGTAACACATATTATATCTAAACAATGTAAAATAAAAATTAGTTGAATTTAAGTTCAAAATAATACAACTATATAAAGCTACTTAGCAAAAATTAAGCTTTGGCCTTCTTTATACAAAGCTGAACTTATTGCTATTTTATCTGCAATTAGTATCTGTTCTAGATCTAGTCAGGTTACAATCTTTACAAACTCTTAATTTATAATATTTAAATACAACAAACTTCTTAAATTATTATTAACACTAAACAAACAATATTCTTATAATTATTGGCCAATAATACACTTTACTAAATCTAGTTAAAACCAACTAAATTGAAATCAATTTTCAAAAGTAGCTACATATAGCAAAAACATTTTTAACAATATAGCAATTAAATTAGCAAAAACTAAAATCATTTATTATATTAGAATTTATATTTAACAATATAGATAACTTATTATATTACTGATAATATAACAATCTTGCATTTGAACAACCAACAAGAAGATCTATTAAAAACATCTGCAATGCCCAAAATATTGTAATGTGGTTATCTCAATATTATATAAAAAATACTATACTAATAGCTATACAAATAGCTATACAAATTAACTAAAATGCAACATAAACTTATCTTAATAACAAAATAAAAGATTATTAATATACAAACTCAAATTATATTAAGACAAAGTTTTTAAAATTAAAATAATACTCAATATACTACCAATATTATCACATCTTTATTCAACATATCTAGCAATATTTACTAATAATAATTGTATTTTTTGCAATTTATATAAAGGACAATAGCATTAGTTAACTTATTCTGATACACCAAACTTAAGCTTTATGATTAACAACACTATACAACAATTTTTTAATTCTAGCAAACTAAAAATCACAAATACCAAACTACAAAAACTATATAATAAACTGTTTAATTATTAATATCTAACTTTTAACAACTATACCTTAAATAACACAAATGTTTATACAACTTTACAAAAATATATTCCTTAATTACTTATTTAAATAATCTGAGAATATACAAATTTCAACCAAATTGCAACTAATATCACTATTAAATTTTTAATAAAACTATCAGATAATATATATAATTAAATATAAAAACTATATTATACAAAACTAATCAATTGGAAGCATTAATACAATATATTTACTCAATTTGCACATACTTAAACAAATATATACAACAACTCAAACAGTACAAAATGCATATATTATTCTAGATTACTTTATGCTTGCAACTGTATTTGCAGCTTGGCAGACCAACAATATATAAGAGATAAACATAATATTTGCCTATTTATAGAAATAGCAAAAAAGAAAACATCTACTTGAATATCTAAATGAATTAAATATAGCATTTCAACCAACAATATAATTAATTATCAAATTAGTAATACTTTAACTAACAAAATCTATGTGAGCTTTAACCACTATAGTAGGTTTAAGTTGCAGATAAATTAGATTAAACTAGGTAGTCTTAGTATATCTATAATCTGAGTCTTATTCTTATAAACAGTTTATAAACTCAACCTTTGATCAAAGAAATCTCTTGTGGATTCTTAATATAAATTATAATAAAAATAAAGGCAAAAACCTTACTTTAATAAAAAAAAAAGTATATATTGATAAAAAACAGTAATCTGATTATAAAAAACCAATCAGATCACTGGATATCATGTAACCAAAACAAAGTAAAAAAAAAAAAATTTCAAATAACTCAAGACTTTATTATAAAAACCATACTTTGACTTCTAAGCAAAACTTTTTAATGTCAAATTTTACATATATCTAAACTCTTTTAATCTAATCTAAAACTAACCCTAATCCCTAACATTAAATTTATTTACTCATAATAAAAATTTTATCATATTAGGTGATATCACCTAGAGTGAAAATTAGTTATAATCTATTTTATTGCCTCTTACTATACAGTAAACAGTACTTCAACCCTTCATAAATCTACCTTTTATTGCGTGATTCAACGTGATTCAAATCGATTTTCTTAACAAAACGTTCGCTAAGAAGTTCTTTGATTAGTAAAGTATTATATAGTTGGTTTATTTTTTTAATACCCAAAAATTCTGTTTTATACTACCATTCTATAGAAATATTCGTATAACGTCGATCCCGGAAACGAATGTTCCCCTGCTTCCGACCTCTAAGTAAAAGTTTTCAGAATGAAATTTTACTTACAGAATACAATTGTTAATGTTAGATATATAGGAATTTTTGAGATACTACGACCCATATTTTTTTGGCTGGCACCTCGGGATTTTCTCAAGGGTTAGCATCGCACTGTTGCAGTGCGTTTAACTTCATATGTAATATAAAAACATCAAAAGACAAGTAAGTCCAGTGATCAAAGATAGATTTAGAAGTTAAAATCTTCGATTTTTCGGTTTGATTATTATCTTATCAGCCTGGTAAAAAATTCGACAGAAAAAAAATAAAAAAGTATGAATATTAAGAAAGTAGATTAATAAACCCGGTGAAGAAAACTTGAAAAAAAAGTTCCAAAGGCCAAATAGCATATAAGATTAGTTATTTAAAATTTGTTACGCTGAGTATCAACATCAGTATGATCACCATGAACATGATTATGATCAATAATATGATAATATGAGAAACGCAATCAATTTCATGGCACCTTGAGATTCTCATTTTGTAATTTTGTATAGCAGGATTTGCCAATAACATAAGTTTATTTATCATTATTCGAGAAAAATTAAAAGGATGGTACAATTTGAAAGCGGGTTTTCTTGCATTAATAAGTTACCGGGTAACTGATCTACATTAGCCAATCAAACGAATGTTACACCTGATCTTAAATTTTGATTGGTCAAAATTACAGAGGTGATCAATTTTTTGTGGCAATGCCTAAATCGGAAACTGTACTCGGCAAAAAAATAACAAAACAAAAAATGGTCATTATTCAACATTTTATCTATGAACCACACGAACAAAAAATTTTCCTTGAGAAATTTTAGTGTTACTAAAGCCCTTTTTAATCTAACTTAATAGTAAAACCTAACCCTAATCTAATAGTGAAATTTTTTTTAACGAAACTGAACTAAAAAAATCGGGTTAACTGGTTGGGTAAAATGGGACGCACTTATTTAAGCGAGTAATACAATCTCTTAAAAGAACATATGATCGAATATGACGATTAAGGAATTCATCCATTTTCAAATAGCGAAAAAAATGAACATGATGCATTCATTTATTATCAAAAATTAGCAGACATGGGAGGCATTCATTTATTATCAAAAATCAGCAGATATGGGAATGCTAGTGGAATGTACAACCTTGGTAACTGTTATAAATATGGAATTGGAGTTGAAAAGGATGAACATAAAGCATTCATTTATTATCAATAATCAGCAGAGATGGGGAACGTAGATGGAACATATAATTTTGAAGATTGTTATAGAAATGGATTGGAGTTGAAAAGTATGAAAATGAAGCGTTTATTACTTTCAAAAATCAGTGAAGATGGGAGGCACTAGTTATCGACATAGAATTGGGCACTGATGGAAAATATAAAGTTGGATATTATTATAGAAATGGAATTGAGTAACAAGAGACTTAAAAAGGCTAATTAATAGTACCAGGTGTAAGCTACTTTATATTATGATAATATATATATATTTTTGTTATTAATAACTAAGTTTTTTAAAAACATTTAGATCAAATAGTGGGTAAGTTTAGTTATATATTTGCTACTGCATTTGTTATTATCAAATGATTTAACATATAGCAATTAACATTTTTAGCAACAAACAGACAAATAGGTGAAAATTTAAATATTAATAACAATTGAAAAAAATACTAGTTAAAAGTGAATATTTATTATCTTGAATTTCTAATAATGAATTGTAAATTTTAGAAAATCTAGATTTGCAACAGTGTATTATACTAAATAAATAGATAAAAACTAAGAACTTAGTACATTTGTTGCACTTAAATTGCTTTATAAATTAAAAGTAAATTATGATTAATTTTTAAAAAATAAATTAATTTATGTGTAAGTTTGAAAATTTGACAATTTACATGTTAACAATTTATTAATAATTTTAATACTAAAGTTAAAAGCATATTATGATATTGGCAATAAAAATTTATTATTTTTAAGGTGCTATAGAATATCAAACAATGGTTTTTTAATAATTTTATTTTTGTTATGCAATTGTTTCTTTAAGTAGCAATCTTGTTTTTATAGCACAAACAAAATGGAAAATTACTGCATTGTCTTCTGATCTTTAAATAATACAATCTCAAGGACTTATTCACCGAGATTTGCATAGTGTCAATGTTTTGCTGAATAGTTTTAAGTGGTGAATATATTGAAGATTTAGGGCTTTTAATAAATATAGATTCGAGAGTTGAATCTCATATAGAGGTTGGAACCGGTTTTAATAATTCGGGTTTATCCCGTGATATTTTGGAAATTTATCCAATTAAATTTTTTAATAAATTCTAAAATATCACAAAATTCATGTGATAAACCCGAATTATTAAAACCGGCTCCAACCTTTAATCTCACAAGGTTTGTGGAATTTTACCATATATAGCACCAGAAGTAAGTTTTTTTTAAACTTTAAACAAGAATAACTTAAAAAATATTTAATTAAATTTATTAAAGATTTTTTAAACTTAATTCTACAAATTTATAATCTTTTTAAAAAAAATTTTATTAAATTTGATTAAATTCTTGTTAGGCTATTCTTGCTCAAAGTTGTAAAAAAAAATTTATTATAAAAAATTTGCTTTATTTCTATTGACTCACCCATATTTCTATTTAATTTTAGGTAATTGAGTATTATTCTATTTAATATTAAATGTCAGAAAACAATGCGTAAAATAAAAGGTTTCCTCTAAAATAAGTACAAGAAAGTTATGTTATGTAGATGGCAGGGGAAGTCAGTTATATCCTGTGTAGTTAGATATGACTATACTTGCTGGCCAAATTCCAAACTACTATAGTTTGTCCAGAATATATAGATATGACTATTACTTGTGCATCAGACCATTTTAAATTGTAGCAAAGTTTTTTAGAGTAAAATTTGTTACGTATATTCACATGATTAAATTTTTTTTTTCAGCTTCTATTCATGCCGACAGCTGAATCTTGTACGCATGACAATATTTGTACGTACGTATGTACGTGTCTTTAGACAGATAAAATCATGTGACAGCGGACTTCTTTATGATATAAACACCAAATCGCGATAAAGTTTTTGCTTTCTCCAACAAACTCGTTAAATTAAATTAGTCTTCGCTTAAACAAACATGAGTGAATTCGAACAAGTACCCGATCAAGAAGCCGATATTCAAGAATCAGAAGAGGAGGAGGTAATAAATAATCCTTTCCTCGAATGCTAAATACCATATTTAGATCTGTTTACATTATCTGGTAAAGCTTCAACGTTATCACAAAGGATACGATTTTTTTTTCTTTAGGAACTTTTTTATACTGAAATCGACGAACTTCAAAACCATGGAATTGGTGCTGCTGATATTACTAAACTTAAAAGTGCTGGTATTTGCACTGTGCGGGTAATTATTAACTCCCGTATACCTTGTATCCATTTAGAGATAATTAAGTAATGTTTTCTTTTACAATTCATAAAACAGGCAATTCATATGACAACTCGAAGAAACCTTTGTAAAATTAAAGGACTCTCTGAAGCAAAAGTTGATAAACTTAAAGAAACCGCCTCAAAACTTCAGGTTATTAAATTTATCACGTGTTTGGATATAATTTTTCTTAACTATTCATACTTTTTTTTGTTAATTGCAATTAGTCAGCTTCTTTCATAACTGCTACTGAATTTTCGCAAGTAAGGTCGAAAGTGATGTATATATCAACAGGTAGTAAATCACTGGATGCGCTTATAGGCGGTATATATGATTTATCATAATTAATCATTAATTACAAGTTCACTTCGCAACACTTATTTGTTAATTATTACTGCGCTTTCTGTTTTATAAAATAATGTTATCTGCCCACTTTCAAATAGGTGGTGTTCCCACTATGTCAATAACTGAAGCATTTGGTGAATTCAGAACCGGAAAGACTCAAATCGCTCACACTTTATGCGTTGTGGCGCAGCTTCCACCTGCCATGGGTGGAACAAATGGAAAGGTATTCGAATTTTTACTTAAAAATTGCTGCTTGAGTGAGTTTATTAAATTTATTGAGCTTTATTATTCTCTTTACAAAGGCTGCTTTCATAGATACTGAAGGTATAATAAATTGTTTATTAATTCTGTCATTTGATTTCATAAACTTAATAAAAATTTCAATAAAATTGCAGGGACTTTTCGTCCAGAACGCATCAAATCTATAGCTGCGCGTTTCGGAATTGACCATGAAGCTGCCCTTGAGAATATTCTTTTTGCTCGCGCTTACACTTCTGAACATCAAATGGAACTTATCATCGAGTTGGCTGCTCGATTTGCTGAAGAAAAAGGAGTATATCGATTACTGGTATATATGAACTTACTAAATTTTTTTACTTATTGTTATTCAATTACTAATATTTATGGTTGTGACTTATAGGTAATAGATTCCATTATCGCACTCTTTCGAACCGATTATGCTGGTCGTGGTGAACTTGCCGAGCGGCAACAAAAGCTTAATATTATGCTCAGCCGCCTGACCAAAATTGCAGAAGAGTTTAACGTTGCTGTTTATATTACAAACCAGGCAAAGAATTATTCTGTAAACTCATTATTTATCAAATATTCTTTTGACATATATTTTTTTCAGGTTCAAGCTGATCCTGGCAGTAATATGATGTTTGTAAGTGATCCTCGTAAACCTATAGGTGGCCACGTTCTTGCACATGCGTAAGTTGTCTTTTCGAAAATTCTGCAGTTTTATTGTGTTTGGTATTTGATTAAAGTATCTATTTAATTAATAGATCTACCGTTCGTCTTTACCTGCGTAAAGGTCGTGGTGACGAACGAATTGCTAAAGTTTATGATTCACCTGATATGCCTGAAGCCGAATCTCGTAATTATATCAGAAATTATTTATTACTTGCTTTCTCTTTTATCAAATTATATGTGTTGTTTCAATTTTTAACCTTTGTATTTTTATTTTATTTTTTTTTGTTTTGCAAAAAAATGTAGCATATACTATTTCAACTGGTGGTATTATTGACAGTTCTAGTTAATACATAATTTCTACTAAACCAATAAATATCCTACAAATTATTCACCTAAATTATAATGCTAAAAAATTGAAAATATTTGTCGCAAACACTTGCATTTCTAAAAATACACAGATGAGAAAGCTTATGTACAAATAAACTGATCAGCCAAATTTTATAAAGTGGATTTATCATTATAAAACTCTAGTTTTCATGATTTTATCATTTTTTCTTTGTTGTAAGTTAGATTTCTACTTAATATCAAATCCTATTTCATTATTGTTAGAAGATAATCAAGTCTTAAAAATATGCTTTCTATGGATATGGTAGAATACAAAATTTGAGATTTTAAAAAATGGTACGTATTGATAGAGGCATGACCTCACCTTAACATTAAAAAAAAAGGTACTATCGAATTGAGTGTAAGTCAGATGTACTTGAAAGTTCTTGTAATGTTTTCTACATATAAGGTCTAAGCAAACTTATTGAATTAGATTCTATATATACCTAAAATTATAAATGTGCATGTGTGCAAAAAAAAAAAAAGAAAGATGCACAATCATTATCACACATACATAATAAATAATATAATACATCAAACTATCGTTTCTAGAATAGATTTTTTTAACAAAATTTATTTTTATTAAAATTTTTGAAATAATAAGCATATACTGTATATATATTTGGGTTAAAGAATTTAAAAACTTATAAATTCTAATTTAATTTTTTTATTTTTAAAGTGGTTTTTTTTTCAATAGAATTTTATTAAGATATAATAGATATACTTATTCTTGAATGTTATAAAGTAATAAAAAATAAAACCAAGCTATTGTTAAATATAAAAAATACTGTATTTAAAATATTAATAAACATATAAAAAATATAACTTTTGTTTGGAGTATAGTAAAAGATCTATACTTGAATATACAGTATTTTAATAACATGTTTAGGTGGTAGATCGCAGTTGAAGGGTATAAATTTCATAGTACAGTAAAAATTACTATTACTTTCATATTATGTTGGAATGCCGAAGGTTTCTGGCAATATGTAAAAGTCATAGTTATAAAGGAACAAATACTTTATAATCTTTGTTAGAAACTCAAGAAAGGCTTACTCGACATGGGGAACTTTTCATTATAAGCTAGTTGCATTCCAACCCTAAAGAAAAGCTATATCAACTTGCTATTTTAATGCCATTTAACCATGAATTACCTTTTAAATATTTGGTATAATACATGTATTTACTAAAATTATAATTAGATAAAAACTACAACTAGACATGTAATTATGCAAATAACTGCAAATAACTGAATCACAGCTAATGCTCATGGAGTCGATGCGTTTGAGCTTTTGTATGTCTCAATTATTGAATTTTTTATTGGCCATGCTACTATTGATGATCACTCTATAAAGCTTCGAAACCTTTTGCTAAAGATGCCATGCCATAGAAAAACAATATAGCACTTTCGTTTTTTATGTATGCCGCAGGCAAGGCCTTAACATATGGTCAAAAAAGGTACGATCATGATCTAAATTCAACCTAAATGAAATCTACGCGTCTTCTTTTCTAGCAAAGGCTAGGCCGAGATTCCATGCGAGAATTTGATGCATGCTTTCTTTGTCTTCAAAGAACCCGTAATCCTATATGTACGAAAGCATCAAACAATTCGACAAAAACAACAGATAATGCTACAAAAACAAATGATACCAAACTCTACAAAAAGTACCAAAGCTATAGAAAATGGCAGAACATTGCAAGGTAAAATTATTATCCGAATAATCCATTGTGCTATTATGTCATTATTTCCTTAAACATATAAATAACCAAAGAGTTTATAACAGTAGCCGGAAAAAAACGTGATTTTCATCTCGATGAAGAAGAAGTCGAAGCAATAACTTTACGTGAACAACAAGAAGCAATGAAGAGATTAGAAGATGAACAAGTATTTAAATTAATTATGATCTATAATTTTGGTTAATTCAATTATTTAACATTACCTTTCTGTCATAGGCAGCTGCATCTAAACCAAAGCTACCTAACTTCTGGTTGGTACGCGTCACATAATTATTTTCAAATTATATTGTTGTGCTTCCTTTTGGGTATATACTTTTTTTTTTTTTACTATATTACAATTTTTATATTTTATTTTTAATGCTTGTGGCTAATTTCTTGACATTATGTAGTGGGAAAAATTTCATACCAACAAAGTTTACTGAAGACATACTAAAAAACTAGGTTTGTTTGTCCTTTATGTCGTAAAACCTTAACAAACTCTGTTAAGATTTGTTGTATGTAATAAATTATTTCATTTTAATCAGGTCATTCGTAAGATTTGTGTTAAAAACTCTATTCAGTGATTTGTTTGCGGTGAAAAATATCGAAGTAAAGATATTGTTGATATGTTGGATGAAGGGAAATTTGGTATTCATCATTTATTATATATCAGGTACTGTGGTGGTGGTACGGTGATGACAGAACTAGTGATGGGACCTCCCGCATTATTAATAATTAATAATAATTATTAACAATTGCCCCGAGTTATTAACTAAAAACTACTTAATAATGTATGGCGCAGCTAATTTGTACCAGGTTAATATAGGGCGCAGCTAATTTGTGCCGAGTATACGAAAGTTGTTAATACTTTCGTGCAATATTTTTTCACAACGTTGCCCAGATTAAATTTTATTAGGAGTAAGATGTCTAAAACTATAGACTGGTGAAATTTTATTATTACAATTTCTTTTTTTTTTTGATAAAGCGAATTTACCAAAACATAACCTTGATAAAGGTAAAGTTGCGGAATTTTATGAATTTATCGATGGCCAATATCTATGTTTATTAATATGGTTGAAGTGAACTCATGACTACTAAGATTTGAACTTAAAAAATAATCTATACATACGATTGTTGAATGTAAAAATTTAATGATTTTTCAACGCTTTTTGAATCAAAAATATCTTTGGGCGTTGGAATAGTTTCTTCATTATTTAAATCATACATATGAATATCATCTATTAATTTGTCAGATATTTGATTTAAATTAGTCATAAATTCATCTACATCGTCACCTTCATTTCCATCATCATCATTTTCATCATCACCATCATTTTCGTTGGCATCGTTATTATTATTTAATGCAAGTTTTTCGAAATTTTGATTTTTTTTTTAATAGGATTAGATTTTTGACTTATATACCAAGATACTTGTGTTATTTTTGCAACCCGTGATGGTGATAATCGATTACAACGTTCTGTATATATATTACCTAATAAGGACCATACCCGTTCAGAAGTTGCAGAGTTAGGTGGAATTGACAAAAGATGACAGGCAAATTCACTTAAATTTGGTGTTATGTGAAGCATAGTATGCCAGTATCGTAGTGGAAATCTTGTAAAGCTTGGACTTTGAATTGATGATGCTGAAAATTGACCTTTTTGACTTGCATAATTTAGCCATTCATCAATAAATTTATCCTAATCATAATCTGGATAAAAAGAACAAAACAAGCTGTATGCAGTTTCTTGAATATATAAAAGCTATGTCAGATTTAGTCCTTCACCATGATGATATAGATGCAGAAACCATGTAATTAAATAAACCAGATTATAAATTTTTTCCCAATGATTATCAATTTCAAGGATTAACAAGTTTTGAAAATCATTATTAGTAAATGAGTTTTTACAAATAATTTCACGAAGCCAGGTCCATGATGCAGCCACTTGACCCAATGTAACTGTTTCAGTTTCAAGAATTTTTATAACATAATCATATGGTTTTAATAATGTATGAAATAATTCAAGATTTATTCAGAATTCGTTATTATTAATAATGCCAATAAGATTATTTTCTTGTGAAATTAGACAAGATGAATGCATAAGTGTGATAACCTAAAATATTATAAATATAAATTATGTTAATTCAGAAGCAAACCCAGTACACGTTTTCGAATGTGGCTATTATAAATAATAACTACTATGAATATATTTTTAAAATTTATCTTCAAACTTGTTTGTATTTGTAATATAGTTTCTGATGCTTTTGTAAAATGTTGTCCAACAGGTAATACATAGATATTGAGGCTTTAAAGTTTCATTAGAAGTCAATTCTCTTAATTTAGATAATGCAATGTTTGAATTTCGAAAATAGTTAATAATTATTAACATCTTTTTAATAACAGGTTTAAAAAATGATGATTCAACTATCTTCTTAACCAACAAGTTGGTTTGATGTGCCATGTATGGGATCGTTAAAATTTTATCACCAAGATTGTGATCCTATAATATGCATTACAATAGAATTAATACAGTTTATAAAAAAAAATAATAATTACTGTATTTATCTCATGTATAAGACGTTACGCCTTTTTGAAATTGGGCCCACTATCTGAAATAAATGCTATCCATTTGTCTAAACCAAAATTCATTCCAATTTTTTTATATATTTTAAATATATTATTACCCATATGATGTAAATGAGAATAATTATCTATTTTAAAAATTTGACTTTCATGTTTTTTATTTGTTACAATAAAATTTAGCATACTATTTTTTGAAACATTTGTCTAACTGTTACTAGATAATGTTAAAAACATTGAATCAGATACAAAACATTGAATATTACACTGTATGTTTTCATATATATTGTCCAATATATCTGTACTTATCTATTTACGAGATGGAAGCTTATATTCAGGTTTTAACATATAAAATAATTTAATTACTTCAGCATCTTCTACAAATGATAATGGTGCATTGGTCAAAATTAATGTTTTAAGCAGTTGACGATTAATAGACACTTTTTCTCTAATAGATAATGTAACAGATTCAATTTCTTGATTATTATTTGTATCTGTATTATCATCAGTATCAGTTTGAAATGATGAGTTATATATTCGTAACTTTTTTACTTTTGTATTTTTTAAAATATCACTAATACTATCACGTTCATCTTGATTAATATCTTCGTACTTTTCTAATAAATGTTTTTCCATTTTTGAGGATTCGCTAGGACATTTTGTTTTGCAGAAATCACATTGAGCCAAATAATGTGAACTATTAAGCTTATCACCTTTCTTGAACCATCGTCAAATTAGTTTTTTTTTTCTTCCAAATTTGTGTTGAGATGACATTCGAATATTAATAATTCAAAATTTTTCAATGAACTCAAAAGTTATTTATTGCCGTTATTATTTTTATATACAATTAAACAATTACAATTCTTCACCAATTATTCGTTGCCAATTATTTCGCTAACAGATTATTTATTTTACATTACGTCTAGTGATAATTAAATAAAATATATACCTGTAACTAATAGAATGTTAAATTGTTACATGTGTGTCGAGTAAATGGTCTGTCAACGAGTACCAACAATTACATATCATCTGCAATTATTAAAATGTTTGCATATTAATTTTTAACAATTACCAAAATTAATAACTATTATTAACTATTATTAACTAATTATTAATTTTTTTATTATTAACTAAAAATTCGGAGGTCCCATCACTAGACAGAACGTTTCGATGTTTCATCTCAATAAAGTTACTGTTTATAGATCATTCTATTATCGTTATATTATTCGCATCAACCATAATATATACTAATATTACAATAAATTTGATAGTGTTACATATGATAGAGGTATTTGATTCATAATTAATTCTGCTACATAAAGTTGGAAACGCAGTTCTTCGTCGAATTCTCATATGTGCATTAATTCATATGTATTGCCTGAGTAGTCTAGTCCAGTCCGTTAATTAACTGATCTATCCAGTTGCATTAAAAATATTTATATTGAATTTATTAAATTTAAAATTGCGAACAATCAGTCTTAACAGATTTTTATAACAAATAATACGAATTAGTACATATTCAATTTAAAAATCGACTACATAAAATTTTCTTCTACGTATTAGCGTAAAAAATCTTATAAATCAACTACATTAACTTGTATATAAATCAACTACATTAAACTTATATATAAATCAACTACATTAAATTATATACAAATCAACTACATTAACTTATATATAAATCAACTACATTAACTTATATATAAACCAACTACATTAACTTATATATAATTCAACTACATTAACTTATATATAAATCCACATCCATTATTTATAACATACGTACACTGGCAACACGTAATAATTTTTATAATAAAACATAGTAACTATTGAAATTTTCACTATAATAAAAATTTTTAGAAAAAATTTTTAAACATAATTTTTTTACATCGGAATAAATTTCATCAATTGTAATTTCTAAAAAAGATTTTTTTCAGATTTTTAAAAAATATTTATGGCAAAGTTGTTCTAAGGTCGAAACCCTAGCAAAAAAATTTATAAGTAATATTTATAAATTTTTTTTTACTAGGGTTTCGACCTTAGAACAACTTTGCCATAAATATTTTTAAAAAATCTGAATAAAATATTTTTTAGAAATTACAATTGATGAAATTTATTCCGATGTAAAAAAATTATGTTTAAAATTTTTTCTAAAATTTTTTATTATAGTGAAAATAGTTACTATGTTTTATTATAAAAATTATGACGTGTTGCACTTAAATAGATAGTATACAATATAGATTTTACACATTTTACACTCTAAATCCTCTGAAGTGTAGAGTTCATCTTTTTAAATAATAAATTTTTATAAGTCCTGAAGAGCTTACTTAGAGTCGTCCATACCATAAAATGTGCCTATGGAATTTAACGCTATATACGGTACATAGTTAAGAATTAAGGTAAAAACGTAAGTATAAGAATTTTTTATACGTAAGTAACTGCCATCATAACAATATCGACCAATCAGATGAATGTCCTATGAAACTAACATCTTGTGCGACGATATATATTTAAATTATTAGCATAGATTTTTTTTTTTTTTGCAAGTAAAATGCAGAACGAACAAGGTACTCAGTTTGATCTTTATCCGCCGAGGAAATGGTTAGATTGTTATAACTTTTTGTCAAAATCTTCTCGAATACATCCACTTGAAACAATTAGTTATCTCGAAATGAAAACATTTCTGGTAACAAGAGTATTATTATTTTCAATACAGCTCTGCGACTAATCGTCTAATCACGGCAAAAGACCATGCGTCCGTTCAGATCAATGTTGGAGAGGTTGACGACAAAGGACGCTTCACAAATACTTATACAACCTATGCATTGTGCGGTTTTGTTCGTTGTTCGGGTGAATCTGATGATTCCTTGAACCGGTTAGCTACAAAAGACGGCTGTGAGTTTTACATAATCACTTTTGAATTTGTTGTTTTCAAAAATTTTGCTAACGACAGGTTTCATTCTTTTTGTTATTAGTTCTTAAGAGGTAAGAGTTGCTTGCATGTTTTAATCACTATTATGTTTAAACTATGCTGACAATTTTCTTTTAAAGTGTTTGGACATACCAACGTTAAAAAGTTATGCAGCGTCATCATATTACTGTGCTCATAGATTTTTTGGCTTGCTCATGTCATGAATGTTTATGTGTCATAGTATATGCTATCAAAAATATATGTAAGATTTAGTGATAAACATTCTTAATATTTTAAATCAAGTTATAATAAATTTTGAGTTATTAGTATTTCCTTTTAATATAACATACATAATTTTGCAATATTGACCTATGATCTTAAATGAACTATATAATTTTATGATGTTTTTTAATATAGTAAGAATCATAACAAAAAATTTTTTTTATTAGCATTTAATAAGACTAATATGATTATAACCAAAAAGTCATGATTATATAACCAAGGTCATATAGAAAAAAATTTTATGAATTAGGTCATCAGCCAATACTGTAATTTTGTACACATGTTTATTGAAGACACAGCTCTAAGGCCTGCTTCAAGATTTTGAGCCATTTACCGGTATTTTATTGGTATACTCATAGCCGGCCGTTAAACTGCATCGCTATCTATTCGCCTTATATGAACAAAAAGATCATTTATATTATTATTTGGTATGATTAGAAACGAATATCTTCGATTCATCTTGGTGAGACAAATTGAATGTTATAAAGACATTTTGATAGATTCTGTGTTAACTTCAATATGTGATACGCAACTTTATTCATCTCGTCATATTACCCCCTTTTTACCTTATAAAAGTCAAAATTTTATTAAATAAATCAATACAATATTGGCATATTAAGTAAAGTTATTCAAAGGAGCAATATATGTTTCCTAAAAGCTTGATACAAATTAACTTTTGGCTTACAAAAGGCTGAGAACCGATTTTAAAATTTGGATCTGAACCAAACTTGGATTTGGAACTTACTATATAAAAACTGGTTCTTAGGTTTTTAATTTAGAATCTAACCTAAAACAAACCTAAACTAACTTTACCATCCTTATAGCGGATAATGAATGAATGTCATCGACTCATCGCCTAGAGACTCAGTTCCGCTTTCCAAGCGACGAACAACCTTACCGGGCATTGGCAACTTCGATCCTATTATATAAATCATTTCCCTAAGAATATCCATCTCAAATCGATCTTCACAATCTTCTATAATCTTAAACATTAATTATAATAATTGGTTCAATACAAAAAAAAAAAAAATTGAAAATATGAAACTTTGCAAATATTACCAATTCCAATTCAGAAATACTTTGGGGTCTTAAATTAATAAGCTGTAATTTTTCTGATTTAGTGAGATTATATTGTTTAAGGTGAGTTAAAGTTGCCTCGATTTGTTCAGGTGTTTGAGTTGACGAAGGAGATTGTTGTGATGACAAATTTTGGATAACCTTGTTGACAATGAAAGGTTGTGATCGAAATAATTTTACTCTGATCAAATCCTTACATAATCAAAAGTAATCACACGATAAGTTTGTCTAAACTCACTTCAAATTGTATTGTCTTCAAACTTTCGGCAAATTTGACGTTCGGATCAATTTTAGTTTGCTCTCGTTGCTTTTCATCCATTTCTCTGAGAAGTGCTAACACTTCATAATTCGAAAGCATCGCGTTTCGTTTATCAATGATCTTGAATAATTTAATTTTAAATTAAATTCAATTTTTTAGTAACGTTTTTTTTTCCTATCAACTATCTTGGAGACAAACCATTATTTTTGACCCATCCTGAAAAAAAATAATACACATCGGTTTTGACCCATGTGATCAATAGATATAACTATGCAACGTAAAACAAACTTCGTTTTGCTTTATTAAATATACGGATTGATTATTCTTGTTAACTGAAACTTTTATTTATTTCGTTGTATATGCAATTACTAAGACAAATTTTTAATAAACTAGTAATTTTTTTTAACTTAAATATAATGTTTTTTATAAACTAATTATTATAAATTTTGGAGTTCAAATAATAAACCTTTAACATTAAAGGCTATACATCTAATTAAAAAATCACTGGGTTTACAAGCGTCCGAAAATCATTTGTATTTTTGTTTTTATTTTATTTTTTTTCAGGATGAGTCAAGAAAAATGTGTCATGTGTGTCGAGAAAAATGTTTTTACATCTTGAAGAGTTAAACCTACATGCATCTTTAATTTTGTAGAGATCACTACCGTGTATGACTAATTTTTGCGGTATTTATAGGCATGATGTTGTACTACAAATGCTGCAGATCATGAGATAAATTTCTCCACGCGCGTTATAGACTTTCAACGCGTTTACTTTATATCGTTGTATTTAATCTAAATCTTGCAAGTAATATTATTTAACACAAAATGGAGTATGGCAACAATGGTGATATGTGGTGTTTTCCTATACTAAAGGACGCCGAGATTGAGGAATTTTTTAAAGAACTTTCAATAGATTTTACCTCTCAAGATATGAAAAAACCTACTACAGCTCGCATATTCATTGCTTTCGGCTTCATAGTAGAGTATACAACGGGAGCAACAGCAGAAGAATGGGGTGATACCGATTGGTCTGGCTATCTAGAAATGCGATTGCGTAAAAGAGCTCCGGGTTACGATAGACCAGTATGTTATGCTATTTAATTATTACCATTTGATCAATAAAGTGATTTTTAAAAAAATTTGTAGGAATTTTATTCTGAGTCGATGAAAATGATGGCGATTTACAAACGAATGTAAGTGTTGAATGGTTGATATTTCTACGTGTAACAATCCTTTAAATAATGATTGCTCCTATTTAATAGGAAAAAAGTTATGGTAGCCATAGGAATGGAAGCATTTTCATTTAATGATATTCTTAGGCCAGAAGTATCTCGACTTCGCATATTTCTTAGTGCTGCTATTAATTTTATAAGATTTCGTGAAGATCAATTGCACATTTTTAACGAATATGAAAAACATTCCGTAATGCATATATATATATATTCTTTTTATAGATCAAAAGAATCAAATCTAAATATTCTTTTTAAATTTTATAAAGGAGGATCTTATGAAGCACAATGAAGAGCTATCTGAACGATACAAGATGCTTTTTGAACATGTTGAAAGATCTAAGTCAGTCAAACTTATTTTATTATTTACATGTGAAACTAGTCTCTAAAGTATTTAAACAAACAGGCAAAAACGTATCGAAGAAGAGAACGAAGTTAAAGAATATTTGCAAGAAAATTCTAACCTTATGAGCAGCATGCGTGAATTGAAAAAGAAACAGACAGGTCTATTAAATGAGATAGCAACTTTAAAAAACGCAAAGGGTGAATCAGAAGAAAAGATCGTAAATATGACATAGAATATTATATATACAACTTCTTTAGATTTTATCACATTAAGATTGAATGTTCGTTCATTATTCATAGAATAACACACAGTTCTTGGTGGTGACTGCAAAGCAAGTTCTTGAGAAGCTTAAGAGTCGTATTGTAGTCAACCCTGAAAAACTAAAACAGGTTTGAAATTGGAGGTATCCATGATTCAAAAAAAAAAAGTTCAAATACTCAATTAAGCCAATTGTCTTCTTACTAGACAATTGAAGAGATGAATCAGACCATGTCAAAAGAAAAGGACGCGATGCTTGGACTCGGAAAGAAAGTCCGTGAAATTCAATCAAAGGTTGACAATTTGTCCATTGTGGAAGAGGTAACGATTTTTACACATTTTGTGCAAATCATCTCAGAGAATAGAGCGCTTATATAATTCAAATTCAGGAAATAACGGCATGCAATAAGATATTGGATGAGGTCATCAACCAAAGGAATAAATGTGAAAAAGTGAATAAAGACTTACGGGATCTTCAGGAAGAAATTGAGAATAAGCGTCAGCATTCACGTGAGTTGCAAAAGAAGGAACAAGTAAGTAGAATTTTTAATTGATTTTCGTGATACTTTGATTTACTAAAATTGTTCGGGAAATTTGTAACCGATTTATTCGCTATTTTGCTTTGTTATGATATTACAAGTTATTGTCTCGACAAAAACAAAATTTGGAAGATAGACTTCAGCGTCAAAGAGAAAAGCATAAACAGAGGGTTATAGAAACTGAAAAGAAAATCGAAACATTACAAGCAGAGTACGACCAAATCTTAGAGGAACGCAAAGATTCTGAATTGAAGGCAGCCCAACAAAAGAAAATTTATGACGAGACATCAGCAAAAGTAAGGATTTCATTAAATACTGACAATTATAGCTTGTGAAATAATTATGCCATTTTAACGCTATTCGAATGAATCTATTTAGTGTACAGACTTATTTCAATCATGGAATAAAGAGAAGGTTGAAATTGAATCCGAATTCAAGGCTCTAAAAGATAGAATAGAAGGATACCACCAAGAGATTCTTTTAACTTGTAGAATTAATGTTTCTTCTAACTAAATAAAAAAAACTTTACATTCATAATTAATCTTAACTTGGAATTTTAAATAAGTAATACGTAGCAAGTAATGATTTTGATATCTTGATTTCATAACAAAACTTTTAAAAAGACCCAGTCGGGTTATGAAAACCATTTAATTAATTTATATGCCTTACATTTAAAACCCCATCCGTAGGCAGTCGATATTTATTTACTGTAAATAGTGTTGCCAATAGACATGTATGACAAAAAACAAAATGTTAGCAGCTCAAAATTCTATTATGACAACTTGGTTTAAAGCATTATCATTCAATTTTACAATTGTTAATAACATATACAAGATAAATTATATGGACATCCAAAAAGATTTATGAAGACTAAAAAAATATTATCTAAAATGTCACTACCCTTATTGGGATTAAATCTTTTAACGTTAGATCAACCAATAAAAATACTTTCTATGCTACGATTGTAAAGCCAGTTTGTTTTACAAGAAAATGAGATTGAGGATTCGAAATCAAGATAAAGTTCATATTATTAATGATTTAACCGCCACGTCAACTGTGTTTGAACTAAAAAGCGCAATTCATGCGTTAAGTGGAATTAATCCTCATCGACAAGAACGTAAGATCTTTTAAAATCTAAACAGCTCAATTCAATCATTCCACAACTTTGATCGAATCCTATGTCTATAAACAGTTAAAATAGGATATCCACCACGAGTCTGTGGTGCGAGAGACGATGAAACCCTATCCTCCGCAGGTATTCAAAATGGAGACCAAATTATTCTTAGTGAAAATGCCCTACCAGAAACAACTAGCCAACCTGTTGATAAGATTGCTAGTTCTTCAGGGGCGGAAATTGTATCAGTTCCTGTAGAAAGTGGATCAGTTATTTTAAGAGTATGCTATTGTGATTCATAACGACATTTAAAACATTCATGAATACTGTACGTATATGATAATGACGATGAATTCAAATATTTTCATTAGGAAATGGAAGATGATAATTCATGCTTATTTCGTGCAATCGGTAAGCCCATACAACGATAAATATAATTCTTATTATTTTTAAAATTTTTAGTCACTTAACATACTTATTTGATTATTTTAATGCATATGAACGTCAGGGTATGGAAATCTTGGTTGTCTTTCATAGTTATCTCTGCTGATACAAATACCTAATTGTTTTACTTGCATCAAAAAGTTATGTTTTGGAAAGATCAATCGATATTCAGAATCTTAGAAATAGTAAGATTTTGCTATCTGTTAATTTGTACTTATTCATATGCCGACCATAATTTTCGTCAATCATTAAATGATTTGAATTATTTTAGTTGTTATTAAATGTATAAAGGAGGACCCGGAGACTTATTCCGATGTAATTCTTGGAAAATCGCGAGATGATTATTGTTCATGGATCGCGCAGAAGAATAGTTGGGGAGGGGCTATCGGTAAAATAATATATTCCTTTCTTTATTGTTTGGGTTTGTTTAAAAGTTATTTCTTGGTTAACTTTAATTAATTTAAGTTTAGAACTTTCAATTTTTGCATCTCATTACAAAGTTGGTAAAGATTCTTATAATCAACAAGATTAAAATGTATATATATTATTCATCAAGAAAGTTTCGTAACTAAATTCTAAATTAAAGAAATTCGTAGCGTCGATGTTAAATCCGGAAGAATTGATCGATACGGTAGATTGAGTTTTGTCATTTATTCACGAAAAATCCGAAAAATTTCATCACATTTTCAATTTTCTCCGCAGGTCATGGCATCTATGGCCAATGTGTATATGTGATATACAGGTTCGTGGTGGGCATATTCACGAAAGCTTCAATACCAAAAAGTGCGTCTTTACTATACTAAATAATTCATTTTTTTCAGTGGTATACGTACGTAAGCATTGACTAGTGCGATGTTATTACTTGTATTGAAAAATTGAAGAACATAATTTATTTTATCAAAGATTATGACTCAGTCGCTCTAACTCCAATAATTGGTGCTGACCAAGAATACGATCAAACAGTCTTTAACACGTCAGATGAATACATTTTAAATGCGGTAATCAAGATTGCCGAGAAAATGAAACAGGTAATTCGTAAATTAATTCTGAGCATTTTCTAAAATGTAAATGTACATATTCCATTTATACCGTATTCTGCTCGTCGTACAGTTGCGTAAATACACGTACACTGCTGATTTCACTATACGTTGCGGGCAATGCCAAAAAGGTTTGAAAGGAGAACAAGAAGCTATACAACATGCACGAGAAACAGGTAAAATAGTGATATAATTTTTTTTGGTTTGTTTAATTGAATAGTGACATGAAGAATGTAATTTAATGATGATAGGTCACACTTCTTTTACCGAGTATGATGGATAAAAATATTTCTATATAAATAATATTGTTTTAATGTAGACTATTATTTTCTTTGAGAAATGATAATTTATTAAAATCATTTGATGATTGATATTTGAATTTAAATCCTAAAATAAAACTATGACAAATTAGTGGTTAAACTTACTCTAAATTACAAATGAAAAATGTATTCGATTTTTGAGTAGTATAAAAAATGTTTTTCATTCATGCTATTCTTTGAAAAAATGATGATCTGATTGGTGTAGATCATACAAATGATGTAATTACGTCATTATAACATGATGCATGTTAGAATCAAAACAATACTTTTCTTGCATTTTGTTTTTTATGCTTTTCAACTTCAACCCTTTAACAAACCCTTTTATTGTAATATATACTATTACGCGGATATGCAGATACATACAGAGTAATGTATCATAGATATCTAGGTTGTTTTTATTAATAAATACTGCAACACGTCTGCGAAACAAGTGGAAGAAAGAGCTAACGACAGCATAATTCATAAATATTTCGAGCAAAAGACTACAGATTGGAGTATCCGAGGGTTCTTGGATGAATGCGAAGAAAAACAATTCAAATTAAAAATCTAAGCTTATCACTTTTCACTCAAAAACATCATTAAACAAAGAAAATTAAATCATAGACATGGTAAAGTGCTTTTATGGCGGGTTTATTATGATACAGTAACTGAGTAGAATGTTGATAAAGTTGACAGCTCTTCGTGGCCACAGTAACTTCGTAGCGCCACAGTTACTGTGAACGTTCTTGCTTAGTTTTTCAATTATGATACTATTTATTTATTTGTTTGTTTTAATATAGGTTATATTACACAAGACCGATCAAGATCAACGAATTTCTACAAGACCAAACAATTTCGATCATAACTGAAAAGCTTGACGTTTTACTCGTTAAAGAAACCAGAAGCAAAGTTTAATGAAATTGATTTTTTAACTAGAACAAAAGTTGTATTATATATATTTTTAATGCTAATAAACTTAAATTGGGATTATTTAAAGTTGCGATTTTTATATATAAAAAAAAATTTATTACTTTTTTAAAAAGCTTTTTTGTTGAGATTAATTTTTAATCAAAAATAATTGTTTTTAAAATCATTTACAATGTATCGGTATGTAATTTAATAAATTTATGAAATAACATATGTTAATTCGAAACCACTTAATAAAGAATGTAAAGTGTAAAAAAATAAAATGTAAGAGTTTTAAAATATGATTTGCCAACATTTTATTATCGAAAGTCACAATCAATAAATCAAAATCATCGTTTATTACTTAGTATACATGCCACAGAAAGTATTTCGACATAATTTCCACCAAGGTTGCCTGCCGTAATAGGTTTACTGGAGTTGAAAGGTTGCAACCTTTCGTCTCGAAGTTGTAATTTTATTCGTAATAGGTGCAATAGCCGTAATAGGTGTAATTGTTGGGTGACGAATGACGAAATATTCGTCATTGACGAATGACGAAATATCCGTCATTGACGAATGACGAAATATCCTTTATTGCGAATGACGAAATATTCGTCATTGACGAATGACGAAACCACTTCGTCAGGCAACTTCGAGTGATAAAATGACGAATGACGAGATTCATGACGAATATTAAATTTTTATGTAATATACAGCATTTTTTACATAATAAATGCAAGAAAAATAGAAAATACGACGATAACTACCTATTTTGGCATATCACATAACGGTAACGATAACTACATAATGATTTTAATCACCCGGATTACTATGTTCATACTGTATGTACCGATGAAATTTATGAAATAACTTTAGTCTTGAAAAAAAACTTTACAATTACAATATCCGAGGTCGTTCTAATCACCCATCATTGTAACGCTCTACAGTCACAGTCACACTAATCAGATATTAACAAGATTCTAAAATAGATTACTGAATTAAAGAATATGAATTGCTAATTTCTAAAAAAAACCAAGTATGTACTGTACATATGTACTAGGGCCACCGAATTCTAGCAATAACACGAGCGATATCGTGAAAACCACATAACCAAATCTGTCCAAAATTTGGTTATTTTTATTCTACAGATGTATAGAATTAAAATAAAACAATTTCGGTCGGATTTGGTTATGTGGCTGTCACGAAATCGCTACGTAGTGTTATTTTTCCGGTGGCTCTGATACGTACTGTACTATGGTGGTAATTAAACTAAGTAAATTAAAACTATATTAGCAATATTAGTAATTTTACTATGACTTGATTTTAACCAGTGAAATTAAAATAATTGATTAAATATCATATTGATATATGGGGTCTTTGCCTTGAAAATGACCCTACGGGACATAGTAATTACTAAATCCTATAAGGTCATTTTCAAGGCATAGACCCCATATAAATAACGCAAAATTTAAAAAACATACCTTGACATTGCACTTTTTTGCTAATTTCTTTTAATTGAAAACTCTAACTCTTTGCAGAAGTCATCTCTAAAAAGTTACGCTCGATTTTTGCAACTAATCTATCTTAACTTACTCTAACTTAATATATATATATATTCTTATACCGAATATTATACCCTATAAAGATTATTAGAAATTTTCTTATAAAATTAATTACTTTAAAACGATGCAGCTTAATGAAACCCAAAAATTAACTTGAAATTTTCACAAGTAACTTATTAGATGTTAGAGAATAAAGTTATGCTTTCGGTTTTCTATTAACCCATAAATTTGAATATTTGTCTATAAATAATTTAAATTTCATTAGTTAAAGTAAAAAAAATCATAATTAAATGTACAAATCGAAGCTTTATTAAATTTTTAAAAATGTAATTATATATAAAATTAGATGCAGAATTTTTTTTTTTTTTTTGGTATTAAGGTGACCTCTTTGGTCTTTTGATTTTTATTAATCACTTATCGGTATTGTGGTTCAATGAACCATTACAGGAGAGCATACAATTGGTTACACATGTAACTTTTCTATATTACTTATTTAAGGAGTCCACCCAAAGGTTCCTCACCAATTGTTGTAACTAACGCCCCTGCTTGGGTGTTCCACTTTAAACCTTTTGAACCTATAACCTGTGTTAACATCACTGAGTTATCTCAGATGCTCAGATCATTATCTTAACCTTAATACTAATTTATCTTCGAGGTAAACCTTCCAGAGTTTTCTGTATTCATTTTTACAATTGATCTAGGTATTGCTATAGCAAAACCAACACTTGTGATCAGGGTTGATCATTAAATTGTTATGCCTTTGTAGAGTTCACACAAACTTCAGCATTTACTTCACAGCATATCCAAAATACTTTAGTATATCTTTGTTGATTTACCAAACTCCCAATCCAGATAGTCTGATAGGACTTATGACCAGTCTATTGATATATCAGATCAGCCTGATATCCTTTTCCTTCGTCTCGATCTGGTGGTCTGGTTGGTGGTACCTTCTATCTAGAGGTTTTTGCCTGTTCAGCTACTTCGATCTTGGTATCTATTTCATAAGGCTAGTCTTTACAGTAGGGTCGTCGAAGATCTGGCTACCTCTCTACTTAGGTCTTCTCAAATAAACTTCTTGTTATCTAATTTCAATGGATTTATATGACCACAAGGACTTATCTAGTATTTGCATTACCTAATTGCCAGTTTGCATTTCTTCATATAACCATAACCTTGTCCCAAAGGACAATATCATATGACTTGTTACATGAATGTTCTGTGATCTGCCAGTCATGCTGGTATGACCACCATTACAGATATTCTAATCCAATCATTAATAACAGTTGTCATAATACAAGTATTACATAGATAATTATTTACATTTTCGTCATCGATGAGATTTGAACACCCAATTTACCACTTGGAGGGTTGACAACCTAACCACTTCACTAGGTCACCACACCCTATGCAGAATATTTTTACTTAAAGCACCTCTATCAGTTTTCTTAATAAAATTTTAAAATATACTAATTTTGTGTTTTTCTTAAACTTTACTAAATACAAATAGAAATTCTTTTTTAATAAATATATAAAAAAGGTTAATAGAAAGCAGGCAAAAATTTTTTATATAAGATGATTTCAAATTTCAAATTAAAATACTTTAACAATTATTAAACTAGATAAAAAATTTTTTATTTTAATTTTATATAATTATAAAATTAAGAGTAAAGTGTAATATTTTAAAATTATATATAAACTTGATAGTATATTTTTTTTGTAATTTTAATTACAAAAATTTTTACTAGCTTAATATTTTTTGAGTTATTAAGTAAAGTTATAAACTAGGTTCTTGTGATTTTAACAGTAGTAAAATTATTAAATTTGATTTAAAACTTATTAATATATAAGAGTAAGTTAATAAAAAAAAGTTAAATCATTTTAGTAAAATTTTTTTAATTTTTAAATTTAAATAACTCAACAACTATTTAATTAAATCTGTTAAAAATTTTTTTATTTTAATTTTAAAATTATATAAAATTAAAATAAAAAAAATTTATCAAATTTAATAAAATAGTTGTTAAGATATTTAAGCTTAAAGTTAAAAAACTTTTTATTTAAAAAAAATTTGATCTTTTTCTATTAACTTTCTCTTATATTAATTTTTAAAAATTAAATATAAAAAGTTACTATTAAAATTCTCTTATAGTTTTTTAGAAATTAGCCAATTAAAATTAATTTTTTGTATAACTAATAAAAAACATCAACACAAATTGTCAACTCTTTCTAATAATCATTTGTACCAAAATTCTGCTAAAGAAAATTTAATTTTTTTTAATAATTTATAATTAAATATATCTTTTAAATAAAATAAATCTGTTTTTTATAGAAAATGTAGTGACCTAGTGAAGTGGTCAGGTTGTCAACCTCCTAAGTGGTAGATTGGATGTTCAAATCCCATCGATAGCAAAAATTTGGATAATCACTTATATAATATTCATATTATGGTAACTGTTACTAATGATTGGGTTAGAATATCTGTAATAGTAGTTACACCAGCATGACTGCAGGTCATGGAGCATTTGTGTAAGTATAGCATTATATAGAGGAATGCAAACCGACAAATTAGGTAGTGCAAATACTAGATAAGTTCTTGTAGTTATATAAATCCATTGAAATTGGATAACAAGAAGTTTATTTGGAAAAACTCAAGTAGAAAGGTAGCTAAATCTTTGACAGACCTACTATAAAGGCTAGTCTAGGAAAACAGATATCAAGGTTGTAATATCTGTCGTAGTAGTCAGATGGGCAAGAACCTCCAGGCTAGAAGTCTTGAGTGTACCACCAATCAGGCCACCAGAACAAACTGGAGGAAAAGGTTTTTAGGCCAACCCAATATACTAATGAACTGGTCATAGTCCTATACAGACTATCTGGATTGGGAGTTTGGTAAAAAGACAGGTAAAAAGGCAGGGGTATACTAAAGTACTAGGATTATGCTATGAAGTAGATGCTGGGGTTTAAGTGAACTCTACAAGGACATAGCGGTTTAATGATTAGCTCTGACCACAAGTGTTAGTTCTGCCATTGTAATACCTAGGTTAGCTGTAAAAATGAGTACAAAAGGCTTTAGAGGGTTTACCTTGAAGATAAATTAGTCCTAAAGTTGAGACGATGTTCTGAGCATCTGGATATGACCCAATGAGTTAACACAGGTTACAGATTCAGAGAGTTTAAAGTAAAACATTCAAGCAGAAGTGTTAGATATGGCAATTGGTAGGGAACTTCAGGCAGATTCCTTAAATAGGTAATATAGAAAAGTTACACGTATAGCCAATTGTACTCTCTTTTGTAATGGTTTATTAAACTACAATACTGATAAGTAATTAATAAAAGTCAAAAGACCAAAGAGGTCACCTTAATACTAAAAAAAAAAAAAAAATCTGTTCTTTATCTTATTTTATATATATATACAAAATTTTATATTACTAGCTTAAATATTAAATAAAATAAATAACTATTTGTCAAAACACTTTAAAATTACTTATACTCAAATACTGCTTAGAAAACTTGTCTTGTACTCTAAGACAAAGTTGTTTAGCTAACTTTTGGCTTCATTTTGATATATGTTTTATCAAAAATGGTCAAAAATTAGTTATTTTTGAGCAAAAAACTCTAAACAGCTAATTTACTTAAAATTTTCTAAAAATTTGTTCTTTTCTCTTTATTCCCTTCAAATCTGGACCTTAAACATGTTTTTAAACACCATTTTTTAGTGGTTCACTTAACTAACTATCATTTTATAATTATTTTCCTTTTAGTCCTTAATTAATTAACACAAAAACAAATAATTACAAATTTGTATTTATTCTAAAATTACACAATCTTGTATATATTTTATTTTATTTTTAGCAGAAGTTACACAAGCCTCATATTGTACTACAAGCCATACCAGACACAGTCACACTAGTCACAAAAAGTAATACAAAAAGTATAACATTATACGAACTAAAAATTATTTTTCTTCAAAGCTGTCATCATTCTTTTTAATATTATCATAATAACATTAAGCCAAAATGCCTATCTTAATTACTGATAAACCTGATTCTTATGATTTAGACTACTATTATAATAAATATCTTAATCGCTTTGGCATTAGAGCCAAAGAAACTAATCTACTTACTTTACGCATCTTACCTAAAGATGTTAATTCTACAAAATATGAACCTAATAAGTAACAACATTACTTTAAAATGACATTTCAATCTATGCTATCTACTTTTCTCTATAACAAATACCATACCAATTTTATTTTTAAACATTACAAAATTACATATACTACACCTCTCTGTCAATTTTCTAGCTTAAGTGCAATGAATATCTCTCCAACAACAGTGATTTCTAAAAATCGCTTCAACAATATTATCAATAAACTACCTAACTCACCTATTACCAAACAACAACAACAAAATCTTCTATCCACTTCTTAAATTTTACTATCTTCCTTCCATACAGACCTATCATCTGTGGCAATTGTTCTACACTCCCAACATTATCATACATGTATTTTATGCAAAAAGAAAGATATCTCATATGTTCTTATTTAAGAAATACATCATGCACCAGACTACTTTACAGCTGTAATTTTCAAAGGCTTCCTATTCTACTGAGACTGTGTCTACAGCCTCCAATATACTAAACTCAAACCTTTTTCTTAAACTCAAGAATTTACTAAAGAACAACATTTTATTTTTCATCTTTTTTATTTTTATAAACTTATCAAAGAAAAAAAAAATCAATTTTCTTTAAAAACTTGCTCTTAGAAAAAAGAAAAAAAACAAAACTCTAAACAAACAAAACAAAACCAACAACAAAAAAACACAACTAACCAACCCAGTGATACTTCTAATGATCTAGACTAGTTTCTTAACTACCTAATTACTAAAAATATAGAACCAAATACAAAACTTAATACATTGCTTGTTCAACAACTTTTTAACTTCTCAAAAATTCACCTTTGCAAATTTACTTCTAACCAACCAATTCCCTCTATTTCAAATAATACTCAACTAACTACAAACCAAAAACCTCTTCAAAAACAAAACTTTAACTATCTACTTAAAACAATGACTGCTAAAAAACCAGAATTTCTTACAAACTTTTTTTACTAATCTAATTCATTACTCTCACCTCAACTTAATATTCCACAATATGCTTATATCTTAACACTTAAAAATCTACTTACTAAATTTACTGAACTCCTCTTCACCAAACTTAACTATCTACACATCTTTCATTCTCATTACTCAATCCCATCTTATCCAATCTCTAATCATTACAAAGTAGCAATTAACTTTGCTTGACTATACTTATTTCTTCATAACAAATATCAAACAATTTACTACCAAAAATTCATTAAGAAACTAAAGCTTTATCCTCTTAGATTATTAATGAAATACAATTTTGAATATGATGCTCCAAAACCCTTATTTAGTATCTACAACAACAATCACTTTACTATCACTATTACTCTTAATATTCCTAAAACCAAATTTATTAACACTTTTCAAATTCCATTACTCAAACCTTATACCCAAAACTTCAATACATGATATGCAGACTTCTTTAAAGCTTATCAAAAACAATTTACTGAAATTAATGAAGATAAAGTTAGAAACTATATTAAATACCAAATTGCAACCATACTTGCTAAAGAATACAAAAAACTTCTACCTTCAGACTTTCAAATTACAGAACCTACCTCTCTTCAAGAGTGTTCCTTTCTAACTACCAAAGCTGCACTCTTTCATGTTCATACATGCAAAAACAAAGACTGCAAACTTCTATCTAATGACACAGAATACATTTTCAAAAATATATCAACTTATTACTTTGACAAATTCTTTGAAACATTCCTAGCACCTCTAAAAGACAACATAACTTCTAAAACTATACCATTTACTTCAGACTATACAATTTTCCAACCAAACCAACAATATATAGCAACTTTCAAAAAAACTATATCACTTTATATACTTAATGAATTTGCAATTAAAGCAGACCAAAAGTTTGTTGAAATTAACAATTTAGAAACTAATCCCAAATGAACTGCTTTCTACCTCTATTCTTATCTTAAAGCTTATCTAAATATTGCAGCTAAAAATGACAGTATTTTAGATCTTAAACTAAACAAAGCTTTAGAAAAAATTATTACACTTACTATTAACCCACATATCTTAGCATGTATAATTCTCTATTTTCATATCCAAAGTCAACTAAAATTCTCTATCTTCCAAATTCAACTCAACTATGATCTAAAATAACTTTTAGAAGTAGAAAAATTTATTATTAAACACTATGATATTAAAATCTTTTCAATACAGAATGATACTCTCTTTATGTCTTCAACTACTATTTATAGTTCACTTTTTCAATAAATCCTTCTATAGATAACATAAATACAGCTGCCACTTTCAAAATAATAATGTCCTTCACTAAAAGTGTGCCATTTTTAGAAGAGAATGATGTAAGTAGACAGGCAGGAAAGCCTATTTACATGAAGGACCAAGCTAATGATAGTTAGACCTAATATACAGAGCAGACTATGGTATCCTTTGCAACTGTAAAAACTAAGTATATGATGAGCACATCTATAAAAGAAAAATCTAACTTCTTAGATAACAATCCATCACATCCTTCTGAGAACCTCTTTTCATTAAATTCACATCTAACTTTCCCAAAAAACTTCCACATACCAAATATTTTTATCAATATACCAACAAAATCAAGCACTATAATCAATGATGATAAATCATTAACAGAAGACTATAATGATATTATAAACTCATCAACAACCAACACTATTAAAGGAAAAGCTTATATCAAAACCTTTGATTTACTCAAATTATATAATTCCTCTACTTGTTTTAATAAATTTCTCGCATTTTACAACTTACAACTTTTACTCTTACTATAATCAATCAGCTCCTTTTTAAAATTTATCCAAAATGAACACCCAGAATACTACTCAGAACAATATATAAAAATTTTTATTAAAACATTTAACAATAATTCACATGAAGCTCACATTTACCTTTCTCAAGAAATTAACTTCTTATCTAATTTTACATTTATTCCTTTCAAAAATCTTTTAAACTATCAAAATATTGCACTTAAAACTAATTTTTCTTTAACAAAATTCAACATACCATTATTTTCAGAATATCAAAATTTTTTTCTACTACATTTTTTGTCTCTGAACTATCTATTCCTACAACATATACAAATAACAACATTTTATCTTTAAATAACTTCAATATGATAAAATCAATTAAAATACATTCACTTAATATTAACAGTCTTTTAGACAACTTTAAACAATTAAGTTTAATTGACTATATTTCAGAAAACCAAATAGACATCTTTGGAATTTCTGAAACACAT
>CAJVQA010000368.1:0-35745 GCA_910591915.1 Cetraspora pellucida
GCAGGGATAGTAATAAAAACAGAGGTTGTAAGATTAGAAGGTCACTGGAATAGCACAGGGTGTTGCAAAAATGGCTGGGTCACTGATGTAACTTGGGTACTGTATACAAATAAGATTTGCAGTACAAATTGTTGTGTATTATTAATAGGAACCAAATATGGAAATAATTAGGTTATGTTAAATGAATTTTTATTTATAGATAGGTTACAGAAATTTTTATGTAAATTAATAAAGTACGGATTGGAAAGTGATAGTATGATTACACGAAAAATGTGTAAGGGAAAAAGGGGGCAGGTAGAAACAAAAATAGGAGAAAGAAAAAGTTTTACAAGAGAGTAAAAGAGAAATTTCATTATAATTTAGCCAATATTAGGCCAAAATTCTTCGTTTAGAGCTTGTTTTGATCGGGCAAATGTGTATTATAACTTTAATTAAGGGTGTAAAATATGTTATTGCAATAGAAACTGCGAAAAAAATTAATTGTTAAAACTGGGACCAAAGGTTGTCAGTACAGTTTTCTCAATGAGTTTAAAAGCTAAAAGTATAATACTTGCAAGATATATATAAAATTCTGAGCTAAACAAGTTTACCTAAGACACTAGGACAGGTTGTCTTAGTAAAATAAATAGTTATAAGAGTTTTTGTATAAATGATTTTTTAGTTACTTTTTTGTGCAATGGATTTGCAGAAAGAGTTTTCAACAGTAAAAATTTAGATAATCACCTATATAATATTTGTATTATAGCAACTATTATTAATAATTAGATTAGAATATCTGTAATAGCAGTTGCATCAGTATAACTGGCAGATTATAGACATCTGTATATATATGGCATTATACAAAGGAATGCAAACTGACAAATTGGGTAATGTAAATACTAGATAAGTTCTTATGATTATATAAATTTATTGAAATTGAATAACAAAAAGTTCATTTAGAAAGACCCAAGTAGAGAGGTATTAGATCTTTAATGGCTCTACTATAAAGGCTAGTTTGGGAAAATAAATACCAAAATTGTAATATCTGATCATAGTAGCCAAATAGGCAAGAACTTTTAGATTGGAAATTTGAAAGATATTACCAACCAGACCACTGAAATGAACTGAAAAAAACAGATATCAAGCTGATCTAATATACTAATAGACTGGTTATAGTTTTATACAGGTTATCTGGATTGAAAATTTGGTAAAAAAGCAAATAAAAAAGCAGAAGTAAACTAAAATACCAAGATTATACTATAAAGTAGATGCTAAGATTTAAGTGAACTCTACAAGAGCATAATGATTTAATGGTTAAACCCTAATTGTAAGTGTTGGTTCTGCTATAGTGATACTTAGATTAACTGTAAAAATAGATACAGAAGGCTTTGAAGATTTATCTTAAGAATAAATTAGTTTTAAAGTTGAGATGATGATTTGAGCATCTGAATATAACCCAGTAAGTTAACACAAGTTACAAGTTCAGAAGATTTAAAATAGAACACCCAAACAAGAGTGTTAGATATAACAATTAGTAGGAAACTTTCGAGCAGACTTCTTAAATAGATAATATAAAAAAGTTACATGTGTAACCAATTGTATGCTCTTCTGTAATAGTTCATTGAACCAAATATCAATAAGTATTAACAAAAGTCAAAAGACCAAAAAGGTCACCTTAATATCAAAAAAAAAAAATAAAATAAATAATTTTGTAAAAATATATATAAAACCTTTTCTATCTACTAAAATTAAATAAAAATCAACAGTTACTGTTAAGTTTAAAAAAAAATTAAAAAAATAAAAATCTACTTTATAACAATATTATTAATTACTTTAAACCTTATAATTGTCAAATAATTAACTCTAAAAGTGTAAAACATAGTTAATTAACATTTCTCTAAAGAGCTATATTGAGCATATAAATGTCAGCTCTCTAACTAGATTGTAAATAAAAACAAAATTTAAGTAAATTCAGAATTTTCAATATAACTAGCATTTTAGGTTGAATTTATCATATGTAAACCCATACCTTAACCCTAATTTAACTAGGAAATTCCAAATCTACTTAAATTCTGTAAAAAAATGATATTACGGAGAATTTGATGCTATTTCGATCAAAGAAAGTTTAGATCTTTGGCTTTCTTTTGAATATTAGATCATCAAAAAAGGTATTAATTTTTTTAAAATATCAATCCACTTGATTTCTATTGATGGCAACCTATATTCATTGATGTTCGAATATGTATACCATTCATCGGATCCGATGTCTAGATCGCGTGATAATTGATCTCTCCAAATTTAATTTCTGATCTCTTTGTAAATTTTTATTTACATGAAAATATCTCAATGACTAACTAGTTAGTTAAGTTTGATGAATTCTTTATTTTGATTTTAGAAATTTGCAGAATCAAATAAAAACATTCTCCGAATTTGGCTAAATGGTTGTCGAGATATCTTCGCTCAAAGTCTTGAGAAATTTCAAAACGTCAAAATATTTACTATAGTAAATTTTTTTGAAACTTTAAAAGAAGATATCTCGATAACCACCTAATCAGATTCGATGAACTTTTTTCATTTTGATCCTATGAATGTGTAGAATCAAAAAAAAAAAAATTTAACTAGGCGGTTAAGATATCTTTGCTCTATCAAAATATTAAGTTTTTTTGAAACTTCAAAGGTATCTCGACATCATTTAGCCAAGTTAAAATGACAATTTTTTTATTATAATTTTATGAATGTGTAAAATCAAAGCAAAAAAATATATTGAATTTAACTACGCAGTTGTCGAGATATCTTTGCTCAAATTATTGAGAAAATTTGACTGTAGTAATATTTTTTGAAACTTTGAGCGAAGATATCGCTAACGGAATTCGATGATTTTTTTTATTTTTATTTTACAAATATGTAGAATCAAAATAGAAAAATTAACTAGTTAGTTATTGAGATATCTTCATGCAACATTAGAAACGTTTAAAATTTAGTTCACATAAAAAATCGGAAATTAAATTCGGATGGATCTACAATCACGTGGCAGACATTTTCTGCAGTGACTGGTCTAATAGCATCATCTAGTGTAATAAAATATATCATATTCACGCGTTTTTCGCGTAAACACTTTTAAGCTAAAAAAAATTATTCAAGACAACGACACAACTTTCTAACTCTTTAAAAAGCTTCACAATGACTACTTCAGCTCCCGCAGCAGTTACTGATTCTATCGACCAATTGGAGGACTCAGGGGCTAGTAACGAAACAGATTCGGGTGATGAAAGCCCAATTGGGGTTACTGTACGCTTGTGGACTTTAATTGCTTTGTTTAAATTAATTCTTTTTAGACATTGGATGGTCATCTCTGTCGATACTAATTTGTAATGATGAAATTGTTGATAGGAAATTGACCAGGCAACCATTACCGAATCCGAAAGAAAAAAAAATTCAGAATTTTTTTGTGGTAGGGGTTCTAAAACACCTGAAAGATACATGAAAATTAGGAATTTCATTCTTAATGCGTGGAATAGCAATAAACCAAAATATGTATCCAAGACAAGCGTCAGATCAGGGCTCAAGGTGTATATTGCATTGTGTAATATTTGAATGGTGTATATGTTTGATATCTAAATCTGCATTTTTTTGTCACATAGGATTGTGGGGACGTGAATGCTATCGGTCGTGTTCATTCATATTTAGAATTAATAGGCGCAATTAATGTTGGCGATGATCTAGTAAAGAGAAAGCAACGAACTTTCAAGCCAAAAGTACTTTATGACGCGGGTAAAAGTGCTAGCGTAATTAAAAAAAGAAAAGGGAAGGCTGCGTTAGCGGATGAAAATTGGACTCTTCACGGGTTAATTAAGATTTTTCATTAAAATTTTGCTGATATTGACATATATACTTTAATTTAATCTATTTGTTCAATGAAGACGAGGTAAAAAGAGTCGTAATGAAGAAAGGTATGAATTAGATTAAAGTGTTATTATCAATTTTAATAGCTCTAATGAAATTTTGAATTTTTAAAAGAGAAAGTCCAAATGAATACGACGATGATGGAGAGGAAGGGGCTCCAGGTACAATCCCTTGCAAAATTGTCTGTCATTTCGAACTTTAAGTGTTATTAAATATTCATACCTTTTTTAGACGACAGTCAAATACGCAGAAGCAAGCGAAATCGTACCAGTACAAAAGGAGGCCGTATTAATTATAACGAAATATCCTTTATTATTTTAAGTATAAATTGTTCAGAATCGAGATAATACTTTTCCTTAACATATAATGTTACGATGTTTTAGCATACGACATGGTCGGTTCCTATGATCCTTTCAGATTGGTACCACCACTTAATTATACGTCAAGAAATCCAGCGCCATTTCGTGTATCGGTTACAGCAAATGTCATGGTATACCTGATAAATCTATGTTTTAATTACAATATTTTACAAAAATTAACACTATATACATAATATACATAATAATAGCTTGTAATGGATTTTCATGCTCATTTGGCTCATACGGAAATCATCGGTTTACTCGGTGGACATTTTCATCCAGATAGTGAAAGCATGGAAGTGACATACGTATTTCCATGCAGAAGTGCTAGCACTGGATTTCAGGTGTTTACGCATTATTGTATCATAATATAATAAAATAACTTTCGAAATGTTGTAATCTTACATTTGCGGCTTATTTAGTGCGAAATGGATCCAGCATCTGAAGTTGCTGCAAGGGAAGTTTTCGCTGAAAAAGGTCTTCAATTTGTTGGATGGTATCATTCACATCCGACATTTGAACCTCAACCTTCTGTTCGTGATATTGAAAACCAAACGCAGTATCAGGTATCATTAATGAGATACGTATTAAATTCATGACCCATAATAAAAAGCCATAATTTAAAATTATTACATGTATCATACAGGAAATGTGGCGACGTGAAGATGGTGTGGAACCTTTTATTGGCGTTATTGTGACGCCGTATGATGCTGGACACGAATCTAATGTATCCAGATTTCAATTCTGGGTGAGCGGAACAAACTATGACCTTTCGGGGCAATTTAGTAAGCATCAAAATCTTAATCTCATTGGATATTAATTATGTGTTTCTGCAGTTTTAAGTGGTTATTTGTATATTCTTTATTATATCAGGAACACCTTATTCATGCCAACATTCGGTATCACCAAGTGCAAGTTTACCCGAGGAAATGTTTACACAATTATCTGAGCTGATCGAGGAATACCAAAATTATGATCAGTAAGTGTGTTGTTGATTGTATAATTAATTTGACATTAAAGCATTTATTTCTTTTTCATAATAAATATAAATATAGCACGACAATGGTCATGATAATGCTATTGTAACAATGCATAATTTTGACTAACAATTATTGTCATCATTAAGGCGAGTTGACATGACCGAATCCTTTAGAAATGAGGACGATGTCTCGCGCCTTGATAAAATGCTAGAATCGTTATCATCGCATATATCTGTTGCTTCTTCCGCAGCCGAGAGTTTTATTTCTCGGGTAAGAGAACTTATGAATGCAAACTTCCGTCCAGACAAGAAGGGTAATGCGGAATGTCATGATAATACTGATTCAATAATAAAAAAAGGACAAGAATAATACTTTGACATACAATTAGTTGGTGGGGTAATAATTTTAAAGTTTATATGTTATGTTCTGTTATTTCCTTTTTTGTTTACATTTTGTTTTTTTTCATTATTGGACAAGATTGTTGGGGTTGGCTTTGTGTATGAATGCATCGGATTTTTTCATTGTATCCAAAGCATGATTTTCTACTTTTTTTTTTTTTTTGTGTTTCAAGATTTTCGTCCAACATGATACATAAAAGTAAATTTCAGCCCAAACCGTCCCCAACAGTAAACTTGCAGACTAGTTATATTCGTTTAGTTATTATGTTTGTATGTGGAAAGATGTGGAAAGTGGTGGCACGATGTGTGATGAGACAAAGATAAGTCATAGACCCCTTGTATCATTCGCGAAACTTTCTCAATCTACGTATAACTATTACTGTGCTTGAAAGTAAAGCAATTACTCATTTTGTGTCCTTGCATACAGTAATCGTTAGTTTGGCTGTCTAATCGTAGCCACTGCTTTTATACTTATTGCAAGGGAAGAAAAGAAGCGAGGATTTATACATAACAAATAATATAATACACAATATAAAAAATCAATGCACTAGAAAATCTTCTTAGACATTTCTATATATAAATTTTTTTTTTTTTTTTTTACGTCCAATAGTTTGATTTTTACGAGCCTGTAGCATTTTATTTGGTTTTATTCTATTTCTACGGTGACCTTTGCTTCACTTTTGCATCCGTTTTTATCTATCACGACCATACCATACATTTGTAAAATACATGTTTAGTTTGGTCTAGTTTATACATAGTGAAGCCTCAAGAAATTGAGATAGAACAAGTTTACTTATAAACCTTCTTCAGAAGTTACTTTTATAAAAATGCCCGGAACCGAGATGTTAAATGAATCATACGAAGTAAATGAAATAAATGAAGTAAATGAAGTAAATGAAGTAAATGAGCAGGAAGGTTTACCAACGGATGTAGCAAGTATTCTTCCTTTAATGCTCCAAGCTCAAGATCTTATCAGTAAACTCGAAAGTCGTGTATTTGAACTGGAAAATGACCTTGAGGTGTGTAAACCAAATAAAATAACCGTTGTTATATTGCAGAGAAATATATACAATTGAAATTACAATTCAGAGGTTCAACATTTGATTTTTCGTTCTGAAAATTCATATGTTAGCGCGTATATAATCAAATCTAATTAATAAAATTCAAACAATTTTTTTAATATAAAATCAGACCATAAATGAAGCTCATGAACATGAACGAGATCAATTACTCCAAGAAATTGGCGAAAAAGATGAATACATTCATAACTTAAAAACCAAAGCTAGTCGCCTTGAGTTTGGAGCTAGGGAGGCCATAATTGTTTTATCAAGAACTGTAGAGATGCTTAAAGCACAAAGCCTTGAAGACGAAGAAGAGGTTAGCAAGGACGATGACGATAATGCCACAGCAGTAGAATCAACTGATTTGGAAGGACAATTCCTAGATAGTATTAAATTATGTTTAAATTATTTAAAATGTACCCAAAATAATCAACAAGCACCAAAATATTCCAAAAAATCGTTACCATCAGTACGGCGTGATTCAAAACTTCAACCATCTAATGATGATGGATATGAATCTGATCACAGAGTTGAAATTGTTCCTCCTCAACATGATCCTCTACCTAATAACATTGTATCTAATCACCTTGTACCTAATCACGATGTGCAAAAAGAGGAGGTGAATGACGATTCCGTAGAAAATGATGTAAATAATAACCTTTTGATCCCTCATAGTAGTTCAAGAAGGGAATCTTTTAGTAGCAGCCAAATTTCGCTGGACGATATGCCAGATCTTGATGAATATGATTTAGATGGTTCAGAAGATATTGCAGATTTTGATATTCCCATGTCGGATGATGACGATGAAAATGATGATAACAATAATAATAACAATAATGATAACAATAATGATAACAATTTAACAACGCCATACCGATCAATTCCAAGAAGGTCAATTGACAGTGCGCTCGAAGAAGAGGAGCGAGTACGACGCGAAGAACATCTAATCAAATTTAATAATCACGAAACAAATACTTTTCATAAGAGATTTGAAGAAATCGAAGATGAAAGTACAGATGGTGATTATTCAGATGATGATGACGAAGATCAACATCACCTTATCCATGACAGCTTGCCATCTCCAGGCCCAGTACCTGACGTTCTACAAAATACAAACGCCTGTCCCAATTGTAATATGTTGCTTGCTCAAGTTGATCAACATGTTGAAGAACGTGCCTATCTTAAGCGTGATCTTTCTGCGTTAGCATTATCTCTTGCGGAAGAACAAACTCTTCGTTCTCAAATTCAAGCTAGTAAAGAAAGCTTGGAACAAGAAATAGATGACTGGATAAACGCTATGTTTGAGAAAGTTAATCAGATGGTATTTGACGAAGCCAATACACGTGAAGAATTGGAATGCTTGAACAGAGAGACTAAAGGAAAAATGGATAATTCATTGAAATCATCAGAAAGTAGACAAGATCGATTAAGAGAAATGAAATTGTTGTTAGTCCATTTAGATTCTACAAAACAGAGACAGACGGCACCAACACAAAATGGAGCACCATTAAACAGAAATTCTATTGTCCGTCGAAGTTTATTATCTAATTCTACTACAAATAGTCCAAGAGCAAGTAGGATATTCGGTCATATGTCACCTAATATATTTTCGAGCCAATTTTCTGATGAAATATCGTTTTCTCGAGGCAAACGTATCTACATTGACAGTATAGTTTATGAGGAATTTCAAGAATATGTAAAATTACTTACAAATTCTCCTACGCCCATTAATTCTAATCCTACACATCCATTCATGAAGCGTTGCATGAATGAAGATATCCAACCGTGCTTATTTGAAGGACATACAGGATGGAAATCACCATTTTATAAAAGACGTTTATTAGATGCTATTATGAAAAATCAATGTGAAATTCAAAAAATACATTATAATTATTCAAGCTCTGTTCATAGTACACCTAATAACAGCCAAATTAGCAATTCAACATCGAACACACGACAGAGCAATTATAATGAACCACCACCAGCACCGAAACTTAAATGTGGTCTTTGTGGTCATCTTAGAAGTTGTGATTTCCGCATGCGAATTTCTGGAGCAGATGTTGCAGTACCACCATTGACAACCATGACCTCATCATCACGTTTTTCAAGCATAGGAAGTCCAGGATGGATTCCGCTTGATAGATTCTGTCGAGATCGTATCGTTGCTGTGTGTGATTTCTATACCTATATTTCACATTTACGTAAAGGATTACTTGCCAATTCACCAGTGTGGGGAATGTATAAGCAATGTCTCAAGTATCGCAGAAAGATGAGTATGGCACGCGTTAGTAGTGTGAGTATGTTTGAAGAGGAAGATGCTATTATTAATGATTATTTAAGCAATTCTGAAATGGAAGGAATGGTCGTGCTTGTGAATTAAGAAAAGACTCCAACGGAATATTTTGGACAATAGACGACAGAGAAGAAAATAAATTATTTATTATTATAACCATTTATATATTTATATATCTCTGTCATTTTATTATATGAATGCTTGGATCCTTATTTAATGGGAAAGGATTTTTTTTTTTTTTTTTGTGTAGAGGATCGAAATGAAAACATAAAACTGTTTAAAATATTCGATGTACATGTAATAATATTTATTATATATATATATTTTTTAAAACAAATTTTAACAATATTAAAAAATAAAACTTAGTGATAAATAGGGTCATATAGTGTACATATATATATATATTGTAGAAGCAGGTTCTTTTGCTGATCGACTACCTTCTACAGGCTCGTATATAAATATATATATATATGTAATATACAATTTAGAATCGACTATATATAGGTTATAAAAAATTTATGTTCTTTATGAGAAAAATCTAAATTTAGTTTTTTTTTTTTTTTTTTTTTATTCAACCTTTAAAACCATGAATAAACGGGTAACGATAAACGAAAAAAAAACTTAACGTTAACTTACATGATAATAAGGATGAGTTATTTTTATACGTAAAATGATGTTGACAACAAATCGATAACAAAGTGATTCATGTATGCAAAGGTACATCATGCCATGCTTGAATAACTCTGCAAATAAATTAAATAAATTACAATAATGTATGATATTTATTTTAATAACCATTTTTATAACCATTGCTAGTATTCTAAGTATCCTAAATATTTTAAAAAACTTGTTCGTTACATATAAAACTCGTGAAAACTTGAATACTTTTTTAAGTGAATTTGTATGTTTTTTATTTATAAAAAATATATATCTTTATCGATTTACATCAGCCATTTTTTTCAAAATCAAAAACGTTAACTATTTAATACCTATATAAATCAATACCTGAAAAGGGAAAACAATCCTTAGTCCTTGAGTCAACAAGAACTATTTTAAGAAATATAAAGTTGCTGTTAACTACTACTATTGAATTTTTTTTTTAAAGAAAGAAAAAATTGGTTACAAGAAAAGGGAAAGCGGAGAAGGTACTATGTATATTGCAAAGGTGTTGTATGTGGTGAATAAAAAAAATATATATATATTAACAACCAATCGAAGAATGCCTCTTTTTTTTTTTTTTTATAGTTGTATGAGAGCAATCAATCGAATGGAAAATGAAAAAAAATGATACATGAACGAAGTTTTTTTTTTCTTTTTTGTTTTTTAATAAAGAACATAAATCAAAACTATATATTTCATAAGTTGTAAAAATTCTTTTTTTAAAATATAAACAATTATTCATTCCCATATCAAACGAGATGAATCGACCAATGCTCTTTTTTTTTTTTTAAGGGGAAGGGAGGAATATAAATGAAAGTTCAGCCAATTGAAATCTGTACAATAAGAGTACAGACAAACAAAGAAATCATTAAAATATCAAATAATTACTTTTTTACTTCTTTTCAGGGGATTGGTTCGGATATTGAGGGACTTTATTTCCTCCAGGACCCCAATATTGTTGCATGTAAGGATTATTCGGTGCATATTGATTTAAGTGTTGCTGACCATATTGTGGATATCCAGCGGATGGCATATATTGTGAAGCAATACCACTTGTTCCTAAAGTCATATTGGGAATTCCACTATATTGATTGTAGGGACTTAAGCCAAGAGCGTACGAAGGCTGGGTTTGCGACAACTGACCACCCGAAGTTTGTGGCTAATGAACGAAAAGAATTAGAAAAAAAGTTAATAATTAGCAATGATAATAATAATAATAATCTTAATTAGTAATAATAATAATAATAACAATAATAATAATAACAATAATAATAACAATAATAATAATAGTAATTATTATTATAATTATTATATTGTTATTTTATATTATTATTATTTATTAATCACAATGTGATATATAATACCTTTCTATCATCATTATAGACATCACCATTGGCATCTACAGAAGCAGAACCATCATTTCCGTAGACAGGAGGGTTTTGTGTTGAACGAGTCTGACGGGTTTTAAAATTGATGATGAGAAGGAGGAGTAAGGAGTATATCCAAGTATAAAATAGAACAAGATAGAAATATTTTATAAGCGAAAGGACTTTTATTTAATAGAACATGATACATGAATGACTAAGCCAAGCTTAAAGGTAAGGCTGCATTGCACGAATATGATCAGGAGAAAAATTATGTTTAATATATACCGTATTAGGAGGATCTTGGCCGGATGGAGCGTCGGGAGCGTTTAAACAAGCCTGGATCAAATTTTTTCCTTCAGGCTTGGTGACGAGGGGTTGAAGTTTTGGAGTGGTAAAAGTATAAACCAGACCAGTTTCTGATACAACCAAAAGTAGAACTTGAGTGCCAGTAAGAGTACTTAATTCATAAGCCTAAGATATAAAACAAAAAAGAATAAAGAAAGATTAGCGGAAGAGTAAATAATAAAGGGATATAGTAGAAGTAGAATTTTGAAGAAATAACGTTGATTGATTGTCTTTGTTTGTACACCACTTTTAGTTCTTTAATCAAAAGAGGAAATTTTAATTTAAACACGACGACAAAAATGGCAAGGATGACATTATGCATTTTATACAGATTTAAATTACAAATGAAATAAAGATAGATATATATATATACATATATATAAATATATATAAGGCCGAGAGAAAAAAAAAAAAAAAAAAAAAATCAAGAATAACCTTTTTCATTATTCCGGCCTTTCGTTTACTGAAAGTAATGTGACGTCTGCTTTTATCATCGATATATTCAATTTTTATCTTACGACGACCGGCACGTTTTTCACTTTTAGGACTTTCTTCTTCGTTAGATTCGATATCGTCATCGTCTTCAAATTCACGTTTACTAGAACCCTTTAAAGTTGATGGTTCAGCCAAGTCAACGCTGTGACCCGAAGCGTTACTTTGTTTTCGCTGGTTATTTGGACTTGTAAGACCGCTCATGTCTGTGGCGTGCATTCAAAAGTGGTAAGTGGAAAGGACTTTTTTTGGAGGTTGCAGAAATTTTGACAGGTAGCTAACCGGGTAGTGAGTAACCTTTTTGCGTAGTCTGTATGCGTAAAAGGAAGTGAGAATGAAAAAAAGAAAATGAGTTGACCGAAAAGATTCGCCCCTTGTAAATGTTTTGAAAATATTATTGCATCATATCACGTGTACATGTGAATAATAAGATACGAGTGACACGGAGAATGTAACACACAAAAATATGGGGGGATGAGAAAGAACCAATAGATAAACGACCAACAATGCGACTAACTGCGCCACAGACAATAAAATCTGGGAGGACAGAAATCAAGTCAAAGACTATATAGGAGGAAAAGAAATTATAAGATTTTAAAGCAAAAATAATTAAAGAAATGAAAAAATGAATGTATGCGCTGTATTTGTGGGGGATTGGTTCGGCAAGAAACGAGATGATGAACAAGATGAGTGTAAGACGAATGGATGATTACGGAAACTTGACATGCCGAATATGAGGCAAATGGAAATTCAAGAAAAAAAAGAATTCGCGAAAAGAGAAATAAGTAGATGATAAATTGTTAGATGAAAAAGGAAATTAATCGAGCGATTGAATAAGAGGGCGCGTCGATGCGTTAGAAAGGTTCTCATAGAGCATTTTAAGATATAATTGAGTATCTTATTGAAGAATTTTTGTGAATCTTGAAGCAAGAAAGATGATACACGAAATATGATGCTAAATAACAGACAAGCAAAAAAAAAGAAGAAAAAAAAAACAAAAAAAAAACAAAAAAAGGAATAAAAAAGAAAAAAAGAAAGAAAGAAAGAAATTAGTATAAGAAAAAAACCATTTAGGATAAACTCACATTCTTGAATAACTTTTTTTAGTAGAAAATAGAGATTTTCCCGAGTCACAAGCTTTAGGGCAAAAGCGAAGGAATTTTTGCTGAAGAAAGGGATGAAGTATTTTATTTTTGTTTTTGATAAAGTGCCAAACAGTTGGCTTGAACAAAAAGGGGCAGGAAGACAACAAATTGGACGTAAATGGATTCTGGGTTTTTTTATAACATCCCAATTCTAGTCAAAAGGGTCAGTCAAAAAGTAATTCACATTATTTTTATTCATATTATATTTAAACATATTTTATATTAGACTAATCTCACATAATGTTAAACCGGAAAAGTCGGGGAACCGTACAAAACAATACAATCGACCTCATTGATATTACACAATACAGAAAAAGTAAAAAGGCTTGTTTAATCGGTATACATAAACCTGTTTGTAGGTATACGATGGAATTTCATACACTCTAAGAGAAAATTTCCAGTAATTTTCCTGAAAAGAAACAAACAACCGTTTTTAGAACAGTCAAACTTCTTTGGGAAATTTTTAACACTCCGCCACTGTCCCTCTATATGTTACTCTATATATGTCATTGACTTTTCTCATTGAAGTTGCGTTATCTTTGTGTATCGTCAGTAAAACGTTGTACAAATTATCATGACTCATCCATTTCAACTTGATAAGCACGAAACACAAAATGTTTTTTTTTCCTCATCCCCGGAGGCACTTCACTTTGAAACCGAGGTTTTAATAATTTTAATAATTTGACGTCAATCTTCTAACATTCACCCATTCTTAAACTGTTATTTATATTCATAATAAACTAATTATTATAAACTATTCATTAGTTACATTAGTTACTTATTATTACAAAGTTATCTGCCATACACTCACTGTATTGATTGTATGATTGTATAGATTGTATTGATTGTATTGATTGTATTGATATTATAAACTATCTCACTACCCTGACTCTATATACTGTATATAATTATAAACTATTCATTGTTATTATAACTATAAACTATTTATAACTAACCATTCTTTTATTCTTATTCTATTAATTATTCTACGAATTATTCTATTTATTATTATCTGTAAACTATTTATTAATTATTCCTCACTTCTTTCATATATTTAGAAGATGTGATTACGATAATCGCCTTATTTATTTTTCACGCGTCTTTGGCATTCCAGGAACGAAGGATTAATCATAGAAAACTCGTGTTATGTGTTAGTTCTGTGTTAGTAATACCTTTTTCTACTTTTCATTCCATAACTCCGGTGTAACCGCTTCGTCCCTTTTCAGTTATTTAATTCACTAATTTGGAATTTGAACAACAAACAAAGGTGTATATGTGAAACTCAATCAAAAAACTAGCTCAACCTTTCGTTTCAAGAATCAATTTATATGTATTTGGAAGTCTCTATAGTACAAACTTGATTAAAAAAGAGAACAAAGGAAAATTCATACAGAATATCATTTTTTTAAAAAAATATTAAATCACTTTATCATATGTGAATGCTTTTGGCGTCCTAATGTTGGCATCTGATGAGAAGATGTCGTGAAACAGATTTTAATTGATTTGGGGTTAGTTGCATGAACTATGTCAGATGAATTGGGCGTAATATCTGTACTCCATCGAAGATCTCGGTCCGTATAATTCCTATGTTGTCTCGGATACTCTCATGGTACATCTTTTTTATGTTTATTTCTTATTTATTCTTATTTATTTCTTATTTATTTCCTATTTGGTTTTCTCCTTTTTTATTCTTATACTGAAAGTCATCCCTTTTTTTTAAATGGTTGCGTACGTACCGTACTTACGTATGTACTTAGTACTTGGAAAAAAAGATTTTTCAGATATAGTTACAAACAAAAGTCTTTATTCCCATTGTAACTTTGTGAACTTTTAAGTTTTTTCTTTATCACGTGATGGCTTTTTTTAATGGGTTATCGTCAATCATCGTCAGAACATTACTACCATATCATATTATCATATATATATATATACGTATAACTTATTATACTATTACATTATTAATTCTGTTAGGTATACTGAGAATGCATGTTCAGTAAACATCCATCCATTGCGACATCTTCACGTAAGTCACTTTTTAATATTTGCCTACTTTATCTTTCTTATTCAAGAGTGTAAACGGCCCTATCGAAGCTCTAAAGAATTTTTATAAAAGCTATATTCTAAGAGTCAAAAAGTGGCCAAAACTAACTCTGAAAAAAGGATCTCTTCTTCGGTCGTTGCCAAATATTATATAAACGTCTGAAAAGGCGGTTATTTGTGCAACATTACCCTGAAGAGCTACATATTCATTACCGCGAAAAAAAAAACTATTGATCGTTCTATTATCTTATTTTACTTATTTGACTCTTTTATGATTAAAATAGGTAATTTTTGGAAATTCAAGGATATCTGTCCTTCATATATTACTATTTTCGCCGCGAATGATTTCCCAGAAACTTGGATTTTTTTTTTCCGTCAGGGAACGTGGGATCTTACGATTTACGGTGTTTTTTTGTAATAAATGTATATTCCTTAAAATAGCAGTAAATCACAGATCCTGATGTCCCTGGTTTCTGGTATAGTTGTTAGTCGAAACTTGGTGGTTTCTCGCTAACAAATGCGAAACCTAATTTCGTCTTTTGTCAATCAAACCTTTAAATGACAAAATAACTCAGCCAATGGAAAGTATATTTGCGCGTCAAATTTGGAATGGCGTAAATTCAAAATTGAGGTATTATATTGAGATTCATTTCTGAGACATATTAACCTAATTTTTTATCTTATGTGTCTGTTTAAAATGTGTAATTAAAATAATAAAACGATTCTTTATATATTTGCACCCATTTACAGTAAACAATTAGTAACTATTCATCTATTTATGCAAGCTCTTGTGCTAAACCATTTTAAAATCTGGCATAAAGATTACAAAAAATATATAAGTTCATTTTATCCCATGAATACTGCACGTTCTTACAATCATATCTGTTAAAAGAAGCATCACTAAAGCAGAATGCTAATATACTTATTAGAACGATGCATAAGTATAAAAGGAATTGTAATGCCAACAAATAAAAGTTGCAAAAAAACTTGATGGTGGAAACATTATTTAATCCAACGAAAATCAATTATTTTAATCTTTCCATCTCGTTTACTACTTGCAAACAGTGAAATAAAGAGTATTGCTTTTGAAAAATTTAATCAGATATAATCATATTCGTTTAATATTTGACATACATATGATTGATTATGCTATGATATCTCAAATTTCAATCTAAATGCAAGACCAAGTAGCATCACCTTCAATTCGATTGGTTGAAATGTTCTTAATAATTTAATTATCCACGTACTACATTTAACTAGTTTGATTGGTTAAATAAATTTGAATCTCAAATTACATACGTAAAGTAATATGAATTTAAGTGCAAGGTTTTTTATTCTTTTTATGCTAGTAATACCTTACCATGTAGCATATCTTGCGATTCGCCATTGTTCATAATGTTCACTTTTGTCGACTCTAGACTGGACTATTGAAAAATCAGCTACAGTGCAGGAATACTTAAACCAACATATAAAATTAACAATTTTTAAAATTTTATAAAAAAATAAAAAATATAGTTAAAGTAATTTTTTTCTATAAAAATATACAACAGAATGAGTAGAACAAAGCTATGAAGTTTGTTTTTTAGTATAGCAAAATTTGATAATATGATTTTTATTTAAAATTATTAGTTAAAATAAAAATTTAACCACATATATATAAAAACAAAATTTTAAAATATTAGCCAATTAAATTTAGTAGTTTGTCTCAAATTTGGTCACTTTTAAAAAAGTTGAGGTTTAAGAATTTCCACACTGTAGTGCAAGCAAACAGATTATATACTATATAGTATACTAGTATAAATAAAAAAAACAAAATAATCTTGATTTTATTTAAAAGTTTTAAGTAATAGCTTTCATGTATTAAATCTGGCTCACAATCTAATAATGTATTTATAAAAAGTTTGCTTTGGTTAGTTTTTTTAACGTATAGCAATCATATATAGATTAGTAGTTATAAAAATTTTGCTTCTAAATAAAGTAACTAAAATCTTTGATTTTTTTTGCATAGCATCTTTTCGAAGTTGAAAACATTTTTTACAGAAATTTTTGGGTCGGATCCAGGCCAGCATTTAGCAATACAAGTTAACTATTTTGGGGCAAAAATTATCAGATGGGCAGTTTTACTTAATGAGTAGGCCATAACTTCATTAGTAAAACTTTTAGTTACTTCCAGCCCCGCCGATCATTATCCCGAGGTATTCCGATCCGTACGTGGTTGAGATCAGTGTAACCGAGCCTAAACCCGAGCTTCCGAAGCAATTAATTATGCCCGGAAATCACCAAATTTTGGCGAATTTTGCTAACAAACCCGCTAATCGATAAACTAAATATTAGTTAGGCCCGAATCCGTGTCATCCGATCGAAGTCCAGAGGCTCGGATTACACAAATATCAAAATTTTTTTAATCTACGTACGAAGTTAGAGAAGGTCTTGATTTTTTTTTGTGAAATGTTACATTTTTAAAAAGTACTTTAAAACTGTATAAATTTAATTGTAAGAACTTAACCAATCAGAAGAAAGTTAGCCTATAACTAACAGCCCAATATGCACATTATAAAATTTTAGATTATTTCACATTGGTTTGTTTATTTGATACTCAAATTTTCATCATGGAATTCATATTTCGCCGAGGTTTTGTCAATAATTTCGTCTTTCGTAGGAGTTTCACCAATTTCGCCCCTCGAGAGGTTAAAATTTGACTTTCACCTTATAAAAATATGTTCTAACAACTGTATAGTTTCCTTAATATAAAATTCTTTTATTAAAAGAATTTTCAATGCTACATATCAAATCTGACGGATCCGTGGACGAACCTTGCTGTTGAAGAATGGTACTTTCTCGATCATCGAAATGACAAAAGTAGTCACGTGATTACTTACATAAAATAAAGGTTATTTAGGCATACTGATCCTTCGACTGTCTTACTTTATTTATGGAGAAACGTTGGTTGTGTGGTAATTGGAAGAAATCAGGTAATTTGAAATCATACAAGAATATCAACAATAATGGTAATAATGATAATTTAATTGTAGAATCCATGGAAAGAATGTAATGTTCGCCTTTTACGGAATGACAATATTCCTATTATACGAAGAAAAAGTGGTGGTGGTACAGTCTTTCATGTAAGCCATAACTTTTATTCTTGATCATTCCTCGTAAAACTCAATCTAATTAACAATGCCATCAAAAAAGGATCTTGGAAATACAAACTACACCGTGATAACTCCTCGTCGAAATTTTACTCGTAAACATTCGGCTGAATTAGTGGCACTTGCTCTTAGAAAAAGACTTAATATTCCTGCACATGTTAACGAAAGACATGATATTGAAATTGAAGGCCTTAAAATATCCGTTTTTTAATAAAACATTATGTGTATATTAATATTATATAGTTACTCCTTAATATTATTATAATGTTAAATATAATCTTATTTTTGTTTAATACGTCTCTGGGTCTGCGTTTAAAATAATATCTACTCGAGCATATCATCATGGTACTATGTTAATTGACACTGATTTAAGTCAAATTGGTCGTTATCTTGAAATAAAAAAAGTATTTATCTATCTACCTATCAATTCCTTGTTTCGTTAATTACTTATCAATCATTTTCATTTTTTTTTTATTTCTGTCACCATTCAAATATGATTATAATAGAATTTGGTTTCAAAAGGTGTTGAATCAGTTTCATCACCTGTAACAAAACTTCGAAACTACTCTTTAACCGTAAATCACAAATCATTTTGTGATGCGGTATTACAAGAATTTTTTGCTCACTATCGTGGAGACATGAATAATGTAACTAATAGTTATATGCAGGTAACATTCTTAATTTGTTTTATTAACTCGTTTGATTTATTTATTTATTTATTAACTTATTATTGACTTATTTATTATTATTTACGCTTTTGGAATTTTTTTTTTCAATTGCTTAAATGAGCCGATAATCATTGAAGAATTATTACCAAACAATCCTAAAATTTTAGATTATCGTGATGAATTAAAGGTTAGTAATACAAATTTTATGAATATCGAAAATATTTCATAACCTAATTTATATATTAGTCTTGGGACTGGACATTCGGTCAAACTCCTGAATTTTCTCTTGAACTTGAAAAAACTTTTCCTTGGGGTCATGTGGTAAGCATATGGGCTAAGTGCTGGAAAAAGGGACCAAATTGTCAATTTTTTCAAAATGAATTTTTAACTAATTTAGCTCAGGAACATTAAAGAAAGAAATATATTTTTTGTCAATTTGGTCCTTTTCCCAGCACCTAGCCAATATTATCTGTTTATTTATTATGATTATACACTTTTTCACTACTGGGTACAGTGTTGGGCTCTGGACCAAAAGTCCGCTCTACTGGACTTATAAACTGGACCACTGGACTATAAACTGGACCACTGGACCTATAAGTCCAGTTCCAACACTGACTGGGTACCCTTATGTCAAGAAAATCCCGGGCTGAAGATCGCTGAAGATCACTTCCGACCATATCCGGATCCAATAAAATCACGGGATCTCGTGTAACAAACCAAAACGCGAAAAACATAAGAAATTGTAAAAAAACGTAACACAAAAATTTACTATGATGACTAACTTCCGACCTCTAAGTAAAAGTTTTCAGAATGAAATTTTACTAATGAGATATGATTGTTAATGTTAGATATATAGAGAATTTTTGATATACTACGACCCATATCTTTTTGGCCGGCAGCTCGGAATTTCCTTGACATAAGGAAATTCTTCACTACTAATAGTTTTGTGTCTTATCAATAAAGAAAGCTTTCATAAAATCTAAAAATGGGTTCATATCTGCGATAACTTTATCTCCATCAACAATAAAGTATGAAAATTTGATTAGTACTTTAGAAGATTCGTTAGAAGGTAATTGTAAAAATTTTACTTTATACGTATCGATTTATTTTTTAACATAATCAACATTAGGCACAAAATACGATCCTACCTCAGTATCTCAATCACTTTCAACATTAACGTTATCAGACATTCAATTGATGCCCATATTGAATGATCTTCAAAACTGGATACAGAATTCTCTCTAATTCATGTATGCATAGGTCTTATCTTAAAGAATTTATGATTCCGGTGATGATGTCAACTTTTTTACATGTTAGACTTCTGAAATTTTAATTTGAAAGAAAATACATTATACTGAGGAATCATTGTGTTCTTTTTATTTATTATTCAGTTACATGTTATAATAACAATGCTAACATTATTTAAAAAGATGCAGGTGATACAAGTTATAACGAGGTATGTATGGGAATAGGGATTGGAACCGTTTAGCCGTTTAAAAATTGCTCCATGGTTCCGGGCAGAATTATGTTGGACGTGGAACAGAATTATTTAATGCCGGCCAAATTAAACGGTTAAATGATTAAGAAAATTTTAGACGGTTCTAATCCTTATACGTGAATATGCAAAGAATTACTTAATGCAGCTCAATTCATTCTTCAAGATCATCCAACACATCCTTGAAACTTTTACATTGAATCTGAAATTCGGCAAATTCTTCAATAATTGTATTTCGCTGATCTAACATTTCATTTCCACTTAGATCTAGAACAATTCTTCCTTTCTGGGTCATTTTAGTAAGCATCAGATGAAATTCGTGCAACCGTTTAAGAGTATTATTCTGTTGTTCTATAGCTTTGCTTAATTCTTGTTTAGCGGCCAGCGCGAACCCGAAAGCAAACCCATTCGTAACAAACAAAGCTGCTTCACAAACCCTCTGTGGTGCAGTATAGTACTTTTAGAAATTATTCATAACATTAAATGAGTTATTAACACATACATACCTGTACCGTATTATGAGTTTTATACTTTGAGACACCATAATAAACTTCAAAAGCAGCAACCCTTAATGATAAAAGTGTTAATATCATTTAGAATAATAATTCAAAATAAAATATCGATTATAGTACGATATTTCGAGAGCCATCTCCCTAAATAACATTATATCGACTAAATCGACCAGCATTAAAGTTAGTGCCGGCTAGCTTTGTCTTTTGGGAAAATGGCTTTCGAAAAATAATATTTAATGTAGGAGATGATGCTGGGGTCTTAATTTAAAACATAAGCTGCTACAATCCATCTATACTATTTATTAAAAAATCCCCCCCAAAAATAAATAAAAATAGAAAAAACATGTGCCCAAGAAATTTTAAAAATAGTATATTAAAATAAGGTCCTACTTTCTACATCACTTAATTTCAGCATCATCTCGACATTTAATAAATGATTGTATAATTATTAGCTTACCCTAAATGTACCAATGCTCTAACTTTTGCACCTTTTTCTTCGGTTTCAATTTCTTTAAGATATTCATTACATTTGACCGATATTATTTCTGTTAGTTTCATCAGGTCTTCAATTGCTTTTACGAGAATATCTAGGCGAGCTGTATATTTTACAAGTATTAGACAAATCTATGATAAACAAATGATGAATTTATGATAAGTTTATATGAAAATATGCCCACCAGATATTAAGTCGTACTGCTCCCTGTCGATAATGGTCAATATGTTTTCAATAATTAAACAAATATGATCAACATAAGTTATAAAATAAGATTTCTCTGCCGATATTATTCTTTTAAATTGTTCATCTGAATTCTTTAGATTATTGAATGATTTATAAATATCTCTGAAACCTTCTATTAGAGTCCATAAACTGAGAATCAAATGTAAACCTAAATCAGGAGACTATGTTATACAATTAAAGTCAATTAACGTAACCTATTGTAGCTTCAAAGAAAAATATAGCTTGACTTACAAATTTGTTTTCCAGTACCACACTCCTTAAATTATTATCATTAATTAATTCTGCTAGTTTTCGAAAAACAGTTCTTATGATATTATATCTGAGTCTTTGATCCATAGCGGATATCAAAATACCAACTCCTTCAATAACATTCAAAGATGTAACACGTCTTGGAAAGATAGAATGAAAAAGACCTTCCAATACATCAGAGGCTTTATTAAAAAAAAAAAAGGTTAGAAAAAAACCAATATAAATAAATAGAAATGATGTATTAAATAACATACGTATATCATTCTTTGATTGAAATAGTAATGCCATTTCATGTAATTTCCTAGTAAGCCATTCAACATCACCGAGATCTAGTATACCTGTATCTTCCACTATATCATCATCCCCACTTTGATTCGATGTGGAACAAGCGTTTGGATAAATAATATTGAGCGTAATCGAATCAGTCGGCACCCAGTCCATAAGACCATTTTCCGATATATAATACAGATTTGTAGTGGCCTCGCGCAACAAGTTGATCACATCTGAATGTGTTTTGTTTGAAAAGTGAATTTTCACCTATATTTTGGAAAATGAATACTATATTAATAAATGACTTGGAAAAAAAGAATAATTAGTTAATAGTCACATACCTTAGCTGAGGAACCATTATATTCTGAGACTTCAATTGAGTAATATTGTTTAATCGATTGTGGAACAATTAATGCTGACAAGATAATACTGTCGACTGGCTCCTATTAAAATATCAAAGAAATTATTGCAAAGAAAAAAAAAATAAGAGCACACTTTCAATTAAGACAAATTCTACACGATCAATTTTAAAAATGCACAAACCTTCAAATTAAAAACCTTGAAAGAAGAAAAGTTTCTCGAGTCTTCTTCTAATAGGTTGGTGTTTTCTTCAACAAATAAAAACTCATTATTGTGAAGCAATGCAATTGGTTGTCTAGTTTCCATTTCAAATGAAAAGGTGATTTGCTGCGCTTCCAGTCGCGTACAAAGTAGAACAATGAAGTTTAGGATTATTGTATCAGAATTTCTTTGAACCTAGCTGCCGCAACACATATTCTCGATTTTGATTGGCTGTACATAGGTTGTGTTACATAAATTACAATTTTAGGTTAGAAAGCCAAATTTCATGTAATTTCCATAAGTCAAAAGTTTCGGCCAGTATTATTGCATCATTTGATTTGAATGCTAAATCGCCGAAAATTTGATCTCAAAAACTAAGTCATGTGTTCAAAATTACAATTTTACATCTCTAAATCAAATCTGGTACTTTATTTTCTGAAACTTACATAAATTACATGTAATGTAAAAATTTCTATTTGGAATGAGAAAGTCAATTCCGGCCGGAAATTAGTAAACAATTATGTAATGCGGGCCAAAATTCTACAGATCCACAAACTTGAATTTTATATAAATTATAATTTTTCTCTATATAATTAATTACATTTTACATACCAATAATTAATAGTCAGACCTCTCTATAATCACTTTCTAAATAGTCACATTTCCTTATAATCACATAACATTTATAAAATTTGACCTCTATATAGGCACAAACTCTATAAGCACCAAATTCTTAAAACCAAGGATGTGATTATAGAGAGGTTTGACTGTATACGTTAAATACTACGTATGTGTAAACTAATAAATTTTCTTTCTAATATACCTAAGGTGTTGTATATATATATTTTCTAATACGTATATATTTTTTAAATGTTAAATATTTTTGTTGATTCCATATATATACTTTTACTTGTATCAGGAATAGTTTTTGTGAAAAATATCCCATCACTCTTCACATTGTTAATATAACCCAAACATAATATACTGGTTGACTATGATCTCTAACCTAAGTAGTAAAGTAACTAAAAATTTTTATAGTAAATAAAATTTATCTTGTGACAACTCTAATTCTAGTTTTGTAAGATTGGTATCTCAAAAATTAGGTTTGAAAATAAAATCTAAGTGTTCTTAGAAATTATAATATCAAAAGTATTTTAAAAACAAATATAAAAATTGTTTAAAAGAAATTAAATTCATTAATAGGGACCGAATTTTTGAATCTTCAACTTTGATTGTTCAAACTTTTATTGACCGTTGGAGTTGCTTTTTATAATCTTCAATAGATCCTTTAAATGGTACTACAGTCTTATCTTTACATAACCGTATATCTTGCGCAACTTGAGATATAAGACGAAAATCATGAGATACTAGTACTACTCCTCCAGAAAATGATTGAATAGCCTGTGCTAGCGAATCGATACTTTCCATATCCTAATTCGCGTTGAGTTTGAAGTAATTGAAACATTTAAGTAAAAATAAATCGAATCATATTTATAGTTAAAGGAAACTTACCAAATGATTAGTAGGTTCATCCATAAGTACAATATCGGGAGTGGACAATACCAATTCAGCGAAAACTAATCGAGTCTTTAAACCGTCACTCAGAGTTTTGATCAGTGATGTTTGATGAGCCCCTGTAAGACCGTATTTGCCAATTTGGTTACGCCAAAACTAAAAATAATGATCGTTTTGAGATTATATTAAGAATAAATATGTTAAGAAAAATTTATAAAAGACTTACATCAACATCACCCTTCATATGAGCAAATTTTTTTCTCATATATTCAATAGGGCTCAAATCCATTTCGAGTTGGTCAGCACTATGCTGACTATATTTAGCCAATTTCAAGTTTGTATGTCGAGAAATTCTTCCTTTGACGGGTTGAAGTTCACCCATCATCAACTTGAGTAAAGTTGATTTGCCAACACCTATGATAAAAAAAAAAAAATTTAAATTAAATTGAACTTTAGGAATAAGAACAATAAGAATAAATAAATACCATTTGGGCCTACGAGGGCGATTCTGGAATCCATATCAACAGCGAGATCAAGATCCTTATATAAGAGGTCCTTTGGATTGGAACTTCCATTATAGGAGAAAGAAACTTCGTCAAATTGTAATACAGGCGGTGGAAGTTTTTCAACATCTGAGAATTTGAACTTGAATGTTGATGGAGTCTCTACCTATGAAATTTGTGGAATGCTATATAAGAATTTATTCACGTGTTAAAGAATAAAAAGCGATACTAACCTTTTCAATTAATCCAGCAGCCTCCATTTTATCTATAATTTTTTGCTTACTTTTGGCTTGCCTAACCAAATTTGCATAAGTACCAGCCGAAGCAATGAATTTCTTGATATGGGCAATTTCATCTTGTTGTTTATTATATGCTTTCATTTGATTTACTTCTAATTCAGCCTTAGTTTTCACGAAAGTAGAATAACCACCACCATAATAATTTAATTTCTTTTTTTCCTATTTGTGAGATAAATAAAGTTCACACCGTTAAAGGGAAATAAAAGATTATTTTTGCGACAAGTTTATGAATGAAACGAAAACTTACAGTTAAATGTATTGTTTGATCGCATACACCGTCAAGAAAATCTTGGGAGTGACTGACTAACAATAAGATACTAATAAGTGCAAATATATTAAAATTTAAATATTTTAAATATATAATAAACCAAATTTATACATTGAATATACTTACCGATTGTATGTTTTCAAATATTCCTCAAGCCACACACAAGCTTCCAAATCCAAATGATTGGCTAGTCAAGAATACGATATCAATGTTAATTATAGAGGAAATATTAATATTAACTTAAAAAAAAGAGAAATAAAGTAAATATAATTACTAGGTTCATCTAATAACAACAATGTGGGCTTAATAAATAAGGCTTTTGCCAAAGCAACTCTCATTCTCCAACCACCAGACATATCTTTAGTTTTCTTGGCCATCATGGTTTGCGAAAAACCTAGACCATAAAGTAAAGTGCTGGCACGAACATGAAACGTCGACTCATCAAGAGCTGCAATTCTATCATAGAGATCTTCTAGTCTAGGATCTTCATCGTTTTCCGTCAACAGGTCTTCGACTTCTTTTTCTAGACTATGTAAAATATAAATTAAAATATAAATTAAATTAAAATGAATAAATGAATCATCATTTTATAATCAATCAATTTTAAAAGATACTTACCGAACGATCTCATCCTTTGCAGCTTGAATGACATAATCGATGGCATTGAGATCACACGGGTCCGCTTCTTGATTTAATAAATAGACCTGTTAAGTAACATATAGAGAATATAGTTATTAATAAGAAAGATGAAGTCAGTGATCTTTATAATTTTCAATGATAGAGCTTACATCAATGTGTTCCGGAATTGGAACCTCTCTTGCAGCCAAAGATGCTAAAAAAGTGCTCTTTCCGCTACCGTTTTGACCTACAAGACCATATCTAAAAAATACGGAATGGACATAAAATTAATAAAATAAAAAAATAAAAAAAATAAAAAAAAAGATAAAATCAAATCAAATCAAATAGAATGTAAACACTATAATCAAAAAAAAATTACCGTCTGCCAAAATTAAGTTCAATTGTGGCGTTTTCGATTAGCACACGGCCAAAGAAAGACAAACTATATTGTTCGATCTTTATGTCTTTTGCCATTGGCTGCGATGTTAAAACGCCGTTTGCGGTCCTTTCTCCAGAGATCTTTAGTGAATTAAGGGATAGATCGGCTGCTGCAGTAGAGGTGTTTTCTTTTTTAACTGCTGATCCAACACCATTGACAGTACTTTCAGCAGTTGCCTTTGTAGCTGTAGTAGAGCCACTCTTGGCAGCTTTTTTTGCCATGCGTTTTTGCTTTGAAACCGACGCCATCGTCACGGTAAAGGTGTAAAATGGTTAAGATGAAAGAAGAAGCTTCCAACGAATGTGTGTCAAAGTACCACCGTTGTGGACGTCTGAACAAATCGACAGCTTTTTTTTTCAAAACTTTTTTTTTTAAGATAGTAAACCAAGTGAAATTAAACAGTCTTATATACTTGCTCCAAACCACGTGAAGCTTATCGCAGCCTGGGTAACTTATTTATACATTTTAAAGTACTTTTTGTAAAAGTAACATCTATATATAGATTAGAAAAAATTGGCATATGCGCATTGGATGGTTATTGTAACATTTATGCATATTATCTCCGTTTAATGACGGGCAAAAAAAATCTAACGTTACGTAATAATAATTTCACTATCGCTATCGTTATAACTATCGCTATACCAGCTATATATGAGTACTAAATGCACGGAAAACATTCAACTAAAAAAGATTTTGACCCTTAAAAAAAAGATTTATTATGTTATAATAACACTCTTACAGGAGTCAATTTACTGCGCAGTTTGGGTCAAAGTACTATACTAGATGAATAATGTTGATTATATGGGCTGATTTTTTTTGAATAACTTTTGATCTACGTCTACCAGTTCGTCTTAAATGGAACAAATACCAAAATGTTCATCTCATTTAAGACGAAATGGTAGATGTAAAAAAATTCAGCCCATATGTTGTAGCTGAAATTTAAGGTCCCAATTTAAATCTATAATACCTACTAAAATTCATATATGGGTGCTTCAGAATGAAAACCTGGAAGTGATATTTAAGTTTTCACCGTAGCGAGCTTAAACCCTGAAATATTATGATGTTATAGATTGATATTGATGATCGGTGTTTGATTTGTTTCAAGAATTTAGAATATATTTACCTGGTAGAGATGAATCAATACCAATATGTAACATCAGGGTTTAAGTTCGCCACGGTGAAAATTTAAATATTCACTTCCAGGTTTTCATTCTGCAGCACTCATATACTCTTTTATTAATAATGCTAACCTTAAATCCTAACATAACCCTAAAAAATAGAGCCCACACAAAAGCCAAAAAAAAAATTTAAATTTTAATAATAAACTAGATTAAAATTTCAGCATTAGCTGCCACAATAATTAAGAATAGTAATAAACTAAAATGGTTCCAATAGACCGTAATATAAAACAATGGAATACACTAGTGTATACCATAACCCTAACTCTAACTCTTAACTATCTTCAATCTAGTTTAATATTTTTCTTTAAATTTTACGTTATATTAATCTACAGTATATATCCGTGTCCATACACTGGTGTAAATTAATAAACACAGGTATACATTAATTTTACTTTCATGTTTTTAGAATTTTAATTAATTGCTATCTGATTCTCATTTCTTCAAATTATATAATATTATAAGAGATCTACATATTAACAATAAACTGCTAATAATAATGTTTTTGAGATTTGGGACTTAGGATTCAAAGGTTGAATTTAAAATTCGAAAATTGGGACTTAGGATTTGAGGTTCGGGTAGATTTCTCACCTGGGTCAAAAAAATAATGACACAGATCAAACCCGGATTATGACCCCAAGTCAATAGTTATGTAGGTTAATCTTGAAATTTTGTAAAATTTGTAGAAGTTTGTTACGTCATGTTGTATCCGTGTAATATATTAGTAAATTTAAATCAGTTCCTTTCGGACTTTGGATCAAAAAAAACTTTTGATTGTGCTTGTAATTTATTTTCAATATCGAAAATATATATGATCCATTTGACTCAATAAGCTGACTCGCACGGGTCAACCTGACCGGGTAATAACTTAGGTTCCGGATGGTCAATTCCATTTGTCTATGGTCAAATCAGGATCAGGAAAACTCTAAGATAGATCCAATATTCGTACGTATGTGCTATTATCGTCATATTCATTCTTGGAATTGGTCCCAAATTAAAAACGCACATCCATAATCCGTGACAGGTTACGCCACTACTGTCAATCACCGTCCGACTATGCCTCCTACGTAGAACTGATCTAAATCATGATGAAAAGCTAACCATATTTAGTCATTTAAAAAGACTTATTATTACGTAGTTAAAGTTGAATTTATGTGCTGGGCACGTACTACGTATAATAAAATCAACCCTTAAATGCTGGTTTTAACTAGTGTTCTGCAGGTACCAGGCACAGGCACCATTTTTAATCATATATATGTTGTAAGTGAAAACGAACTTAAGTGGATTCGATTAAATCAACCCCGAAATGCTGGTTTTATACAAAAATTCTTAATCCACTTAAATTCTGTTTCCACTTACAACTTATACATGGAATCGATCAGAACAAATTCCAAATATATGGAATGTCAATATAAATCAAGCAAATTTTTATAACATTTTTTTGCAACTTTGAACAAGAATATTTTAACAAATACTTAATCAAATTTAATAAAAAATTTTTTTTGAAAAAAATTATAAACCTGTAAATTGATTTAAAAAAAACTTTAATAAATTTAATTAAGTATTTGTTAAGTTATTTTTGTTTAAAGTTTTTAAAAAAACTTACTAAAAATATTTGCTTAGTTTTTATTAATTCAATTTTGTATATAAAAATATAAAAAACAAAATTATACAAATTTAAAACAAAGAGAATGACAATTCTAATATAGTGGTTAGGTTGTCATTCTCTAAGTGGCAGGTCTAGTGTTCAAATCTCACCTATAATAAAATTTGAAAATTATATTTGTATTATAGTAACTGTGTTTTGTTGATTAATTGAATTAAAGAAATAATCTGTAATTTTAAATACATTATTTTGAATAAAAGCTCAGAACATTTATGCAAAGTGTAATATTACAAATAGATAGAAGAATATTAAAAACTAATATTGTATAAGATTTTAGTACAAACTTATAATAAAATTATTAAACATATAATATTAAAAAACTAAAGAACAAAAACTTACTTGAAAATCTTAAATAAAAAAGTAATATAGACTTTTGACAGTACTATCAAACCAATAAAGGTTTTAGAAGAAGTCAGATAAATTAAACAACAAATATATATAAAAGAACATATAATCAATCAAGTTATTAGAATTTATTAAAAGAAAAATTTTTAATTATATATCAAAGACATAAAAACAAATTTACTGTTATTTAAATTAGTAGTTTAGAAAATCAGATTTAGAATAAAAAAAAAATATTAAAAAAATAAATATCAAAGTTTTAGTAAATTTTACAAAAATATAAATAGTATAATTATAGCAGTTTAATAAAATATTTGTAATTACAAGTACTAGCTTGACTATAACATATTATATAAAACTAAATTAATTATGTATAAAATATAAACAGCTCTAGTAAGTCTTTTGTCAAGAATAAAATAGTTCAAAAAATACTAATAAAAATTGAAAACTTTGAACAAGTTATACTTTAAAGACATTCTATAATATAAGTTAGATTATATATGCAGAAGGTTTAAACAAACAAAATTTATAGTTAATTTATAGATATAGTATCTAATATAAAACTTATATATAATACAATAGTCTAAAAACTTTTTTTTTTTTTTAACTTTAAACAGTTATACTAGTACTTTATTAAGATTCTTAAAACTATATACATTTATAATTACATAGAATTTTCTAATACTCAAGTCTAGCATTACTTAGTCATTCTATTGGTATCTAAGTGCAACCTGTTGTACTATTTTAGTTAGAGATAGACTGCTTATCTAACTACTTAAAGCCATATCAGAAAGGTCTTTCCCTTTCTGTAACAAGTATATTAATTGTTTTTCAAGCTTCTTTTTTCATTTAGTTTATTTTTTTCATTTTGCTTATTATATTAATCTTTTTTTCTTATTCTTGTATTTTTTTATACTAAACTCTTTATACTTTATCATAGAATGTATTTTACACTGTTCTTGTTACTATATTTATGCATTTCTGTATTGCTTATCTATTTAGAATCTGACTGATCCTTTTTCTAACCTTATTCATTATTAGTTTTTTTATCAAAGCTGTTTTATTAGTAATTTTCTCTGCTTCTGTTTTCTCAAATAGTGCCTTATATAGCACTAGAGACAAAATTCTAACTTTTTCATTTTCTTTAAAGCTATTTCATGCCACTGCTGTTGCTACCTTTTAGATCCTTTTTTACAAGCTTTTTTGTCTAATGTAGCTTGCTAAGTATGCTTGAGTTTTCTTTTTACCTTTTTGACATACTTGGCAGTCAGTTGTTGTATATATTTCTGGTCTTCTTCTATTTAATTCTTTTAGCATTAGTAGGCTATTCATTATACATTTAATCACTATTGCTTTTCTTGTATTAAGTTTTCTTGTTATATAATATACACTCTTTGTTCTATTCATCTTTTTCCAAAAGCTTGATCAATTATATCAAATGTTCTTAGTTTCTGGCTCTAGTGCTCAAATTGAATTTGTTTCTCTCCAACTAGCTTTAATTCTGGTATTTGTAATTATTTTGCAAAAAAGTCTTATTAATATATCAACTTTTCTGTTTTTCTATTCTAAGTAGTACTCTATTTTGTTATACCTAATCTTCTTTGTAAATATTATACTTTCATATGTTGCTTCTTTTTTTGCAAGTAAATTTGCTTTGTTATTTCACTTATTATTATTGTAACTTTTAATCTTAACTAGTTCTTTCTATTGCTCTTGCTTTGAGTAGATCTACAATATTCATTATCCATATTATATTTTTCTTTTTTAAGACTTTGTTATCTTTTATCTTTTAAATTGCTCTGTTAATATGCCTTAATGCTACAAAGCTATCTATATACACTTCTATATACTTTTCTTCTAGTATAGTTAAAATTGCTAACCATATTGCTATTAATTCTGCTGTTGTTACTAAGAGTCAACTTTCAAGTCTCAGTATCATTTCTTTCTCTAGTCAGTTTTCTCTGTTACTAATTTGTATCCAATTGATGCTTATTTTTTCTATATTATTTTTCTTTTTCTCTTTATATAATGCTCTATTTGTATAAAAAGTATATTTGTTTTTGTTTCTCTTCTTGTTTCTTGTTAGGACTTCTATTAAATAATCTGTATTTTTACTATCAAATTATTGTTTCTTAATTAATTCTGTCTTTAGTTCTTCTATTTGTTTTAACTTGATTAGACTTCTTTTTTCTTTTCTCTATTCTTTTATTATTCTGTTTTCTAGTATTTGTTCTAATATTGTATTAATTTATTACTATCTTTCTCTACTAATGCTTTTAAAACTGCTTTTATATGATTGTTTCATCTTATCTACTTTTTACAATTATCTGTTATTTGTTCTATTCTGTTTTTGCACTCTTTGTATTTACTTATCTTGATATATGTCTTGCTTTCTATTCTCTGTAATAGCCAATACTTAGCCAAGATCTTTTTTTTTTTCTTCTTTAATATCTTACTAAGTTGCTAATTATGCTTTGATCTATATACAATCTACTCTTTCTTCCTTCTGTCTTCAGATATCTTTGTTCAATTAATCATTAGTGCCTATGTGTTATAGTCTCTAATCTTGTATTAGTTGTGTATTTCTCTATTTGTCTATGTTATTAATATTTTTTCTTTTATTTTACTAAACTATTTGACTTTTTTTCCTTTATATGACTGTTCTAAAAAACTTTTAAGCTGTCTTTATGTAATTAGATTCTTCTCTTTCATGTTCACAAGTTGGTTCAAATATATTAAACAACAACTATTTATTGTACTACTACTTGCTGTTTATGATTTAACTCTAACTAAGTTCTTTATACTTATTTTATAACTATATACTTTCTATATATAATTTTTTGCTCTAATATTTATTCTTATCTCTCTTGCTTTAACTATTGTTTAATAAGCTAAGTTGTGCTTTCAACACTTTATTTCTTCTGATCTTCTTTTTAAGTTCTAAATGTTTTTTATTAAACCTGCTTTTTAATACCCTTAAGCTATTTTAAGCTTTGTTAAATTATTTAAAATATCTTTTCTATTAAGTTTTGCAAATAAATTGCTTATTTGCTTTGTTGTTATCTCTTAACTTAGCAATTTACAGTTTCTTAGATCTTTGTGCTCAATTGTGCAATTATTTGTTATTTTTATCATATTGTACTTATGTTTTGCCAAATATATTATTGGCTGATGAATCTTGTTGATCATTTTTTTTGATATTCTTGTTAACTGCAAAAAGTATTCTAACTTTAGAATTATTATTATATTATTTATATACATAATATGGCTTATTGTTATTTTTTTATATCTGAGGTTTTTAACTGTTTGGCTAACTATTTTTTTTGCTTTTTTGCAAACTAGTGACTCTCTCATTTTGCTGTTTAGCCAAATCCCTAATAATCTTACAATTTTGTTTTTTGGTTCTTCTGTTATTCTACTCTGTTTGAATATAATTTTTCTATTTTTTTTTTCAGTCTAGAATTTATTACTATAAGCTTTGACTTTGTTTTATTTATTTTAATATCATTTGCTTTAAAGAACTTCTTTACAATTTCAAGAACTCTTAGCAGTTAGTCTTTGCTATCTGCGATTTACATAGTATCATCTGTATAAGCAATCACTGCTTGTTTATGTTTTGTAATACAATTAATATCTGTATTTTTTAATATTTCTTGCTCTACTGTATAGCTCAGTAATTTATCTTCTTGAATCTTTTCTAATAGTGAATCATAGAAAAGCTACCAGACTAGCAGAAAAATCACCTCTTCTTGATCTATACCACCTTCTGCTATTATTTTTTCTATTAGACTATAAGTTATAATTACTTTAAGTTGATATTTACAAAAGAGGTTAATAATATATTTTATTGTTCTTTATAATACTTTGACTTTTCTAAGAGTCTACTTCAAGCTTTCTAATGAAACTGAGTCAAATGCCTTCTTTATGTCTTGCAAAAGTATCTATGTTTCTTTATTTTTCTCTTGTGTTTCTTCCATTATTATATTTAGTATATGTATTAGTTGCTCTGTTGAATTGCCAAGCAAGCCTGTATAATTTGGTCCTTTGAATATTTCTCTTTCTGTAAATATCTTGACTAGTATTTAAAAACATTAAATATTAAGCTATTATTAATTTTTAGTATACAGTATAATCATATTTAACCAATAGCATTATAGAATTATAGTGTAACAAGATTTATTATATAATAATAATACAATTCAATTAGTTAAATTTATTTAAAAAAATTAATTTTTATTATAATATTAAAAATTTTAAAAACTTATTAATTTAAAATTGTATCTTCAAAATATGATAACTTAATAAAATAATTAAATTGTTAATTCTTCAAATATCAGATTGTGAATTCAAAACTTAATAATAATAAAATTTTAAACAATTATCTATATAATATATTGTATTATAACAATAGTATTTTATTAATTAGTTGAAATAAGATATTAGTAACTATAATTACATTAGCATAACTAACAAATTATAAAATATTTGTATAATTTTGATTATACAGAGAAATGCAAATTAGTACTGGATAGTACAAATCTAAAATAAGTCCTTGTAACTATATAAATTTATAAATCTAAGAAAGACTAAAGCTTATTTAAAAAAAATTCAAATAGAGAAATAATATAAATTTTTAACAGTATTATTATAAAAACTAGATCTAAAAAATAATACTAATATAAAGAAATTAGATAATTAAAAATCTTTAGATAAGAGTACTACAACTAGACTGCTAAGTTTAAACTAAAAAAATATTAAATCAAACTTAATATACTAAAAACAAGTAATAGTATTTCTAAACTATCTAAATTAAAAGTTTAAAAACAAAGCAAAGATATATTAATGTACTAGAAATATACTATAAAGTAAATACTAAGATACAGATAAACTTTACAAAAACAAGTTCATATTAATAGTTTATAGATTAGGTATATAGTTAACAAAAAGAGCTCTCTAAGCCTTTTTGGCAAATATTATATTCTAAAATATATAATAAACTAAGTATTAGTTTAAAAAGAGAAAATACTATGCTGCTCAGATAGTATACTAATTAAGTATATACAGAGGTTTATAGTAGTTAAATGATTAATAAGATAGATAATTAAAAAATTTAAATAGATAATCTTCTAATAAATTATAAATATAGCATCTAATATAAAATTTTAAAATGAACTACTTAAATAAATAACTAAAGTTATACAGATAACTAGCTATATTGCAATAATATAAAAAGAACTAAAAAAAGAAGAAAAAACCAGAGTTCATCTTATATATTATATATAATGCTTTTTAGAAAAACAGAAACAGAGAAAGTAGAAATAAGAAAAGCACTAATCAAGAGCCTAATTTCAAAAATAACTTAAGACAGATTAGCACAACTTCTAAACACAAGAACAAGACATCAATTTGTAAATGTATTAGTAGAAACAGTCTAAAACATTTTTTATAAGCAAGTCTAGCAAATATAATATGAAAAAGTTAATAAATAGAAAAAGAAAACAGATATAACTAGCAAAATAAAAAAAAAACTTTAAAAAAAAGGAATTCAAGTAAGAAAAAAAAGGCTAGTTAGCAAAAAATAAAAGAAAAAAAAAGAAAGCAAAAGAGAAAGAAAAGTAAATTGAAGATAAAACTAGAAAAACAATTTTGAAACTTGTTATAGAAAGAGAAAACTCTTTTATTATAAACTTTAAGTAGTTAGATAAGTGACTTACTTTTGTTTGAAGTAATGTAGCAGGTTGCACTTAGGTACTATTAAAGTGACCAAATGATGCTAGACTTAGTTATTAGATATATCTATATAATTGCAATAGTAATTTCAAAATTTTTAATAAAGTACTAGCATGGCTGTTTAAGGTTAAAAAAAAAATAAAAATAACTAGCTATACTTTAATCTTTATAAAAATAGTTGTAATAACTAACTTTAATATATAGAATTAAGTTAATAAAAATTAAGCAAATTATTTCTAAGTAAATTTTTTTGAAACTTTAAATAAAGATAACTTAACTAAAACTTTATTCAATTTTATAAAACATTTTTAAAATAAATACTACAAATTTGTAAAATTTATTTAAAAAAATTTATTAAATTTTTTTTTTTTTTTTTATTTTATTAAAGCCGATGTTATCAGTAGCTACTGCCTTTATTGTGTTTTTGGTCAATGCATTACATATAACTTGTACAAGGTAAGTATGCAACTAGCCACACATGTAACTTTTGGTTACCTATTTAAGTAGTCCACCCAAGAGTTC